>DWMZ01000154.1:0-32806 GCA_018249855.1 Eueides tales michaeli
TCAGCAGACCCGCCTTCCGAGCCGGTGGTAGCTTCCTGTAGGACTGACACTACAGACATTTCTATGTAACTTGACGATTCAAAAGTGCTTGTAATGGCCTAATTGAATAAAGAATATTTTGATTTTATTTGATTTAAACTTAGCCGGGTTTAAGCCGGCGTATCTCAACTGCTGTGACCACTATGTCAAAATTCTTATACGCTTGTTACAGCTTGTTTATGTTGTTAGCATCTTTGTAACGAGATTTTTACAAATTTTCGCTACCCATAAATAATTACTTAGAATAATCATTTTGGCATGATAGAATGTTATTTAAGATAATAATATATTTCTCAGCTTATATATGTATATATTTTTGTTTCTGTAAGAAATTGTAGTGATCAATTGAATTGGCCAATTTTGATGACTCTTACATTAATCTAATTGTCTAATCGATGAATTGATTAATTTAAAGGGCAAAAGATCAAAAGATTCGATTCATCCTCAGATCATTACAAAAGACATGCCTATAATAAAAACACACAACAGCAACAACGCTACGCTGGGCTATGTTGAATAGGTTTACGAAAATGATTGATTTCTTTCATGAATTTAACAACAATTCTTGCTAATTTTAAGATATACACCAGGTATATTAAAGTACTACTAATACTACTTCCCTTGTTAGTGATCTGTGAAAGAGGTTTCAAATCTAAACAATATTAATTTCCTTAAAAAATATATAAAATTGAAAAATTAAAAAGAAAATAATAATAAAAAGCCCTACTACCTAACTACTCTACTACTACGTAAAACTAAACACAGCTTAGAACACAATGATTTTAGAAAAAGCATCTAAATTAAACTTAAAAGAAGATCACAATGATTTTAAAAAAAGCATCGAAAAGAAAACGACGTTGAACTCACCATATTAGTCTACAAAAAATATTTAAGAAGTAACGACATAGATGCGGCTCGCGCTGCTCTATATATTTTTTAAAATATTTACCTGTGTGTTTGTTATTCTGACTTATAAGCTATGTTACTGTAGACTAATTAATCCGTTCCGTAGTATGCGTGAAAGTGTAATAAATATGCCAAACACTCACATATATAATATTAATAGGATAAAAGTTTAAGCTCCACACGGAATATAAATTTTATGTAAAACAAAGAATTTTTATTCTTGCAAACATTTGATGACGAAGGCATAAGAGTAAACAATGCATTCTCATACTTAAAAATGAAAGTTTAATTGTTTTACGCGCAGATATGTTTTTCGATTGATTAAAAATTTTATAAGATAGAAATTTACAATAATTATGTATATGAGGGCTGTCGTGGCGCAGTGCACAAGCATGTGGCTGTAACCGACAGGTTCTGGGTCTTCCCAGTCGAGGAAACTAAATATTTAATATTTTAAATTTAAATATTTGATGTTTCATTTCTTCGCTCTGATAATAAAGCAAAGCGCGGCGTTGAGTTCCGCCACTGAACACGCAATGCCTCAAATTCCGTGGAAAGTGGGAAAGGGATGTGGAACGAAGTGTCTTAACACTAGGTTCCCGGGTTCCTTTTGCCTACCCTGCCTTGTGCGGGATACCGTGTGAAGCTAAAAAAAGTGTATTTATCATTTTTATTTTTAATCAAAATGAATATTTATTTATGGTTTATAAATTTAACGTTTCATGAATGTTTATTTATAATACATTTAGCATTTAATAAAACTAATGCATATATACTTTTATAGGATTGTACTTTATGAACCAAAACTAAGATCTTTTTGTAAACGCCTAACGACATTGAAAGGTACATTCAGGAAGACTAATTACGGTAGTACTGATCTAATCGATTCTGTGCTTCCAATCAGAGCAGAAACTAAGCTGTTTGTCAATATCTTACTATTTAATCTGTATTTACTACGAATTAATTGCAGGAGTGATGCAATCATATGTCTTTGCAGCTTAGCTTATTGGCAATTTTGGTTTTGGTATACATTAAATTTAACCTTCACAATATGTTAATAGTACCTACTTTTAACAATTTAGTTTTATGTATATTCGAATGCCCTTTTAGCAATTTATTCTATACATCGGCTCCCCGGCCAATTCATATTCAATAAAATATATATTTGTAATATTTATTTTAAATATGATGATGAGAAATTAAACGGGGCGTGACGGTCAAGCTAGGTATAAAATAAAAAAAATCATAATAAAACTAAACTATTACACTATTAAAATAGTTTATAGTAACATATGTATTTTTTTTGTAGTATTGAAAAATATACATTTGGTGGTCCCATTTAAGTGTTCTATAATTTTTGTCTCTCCTATTTTTTTACGTAACTTATAGCTTAAATTTTATATACTAAAACTTGTGACGGAGATTTATATTTTGGTACTTTATTTATTATAGTGGACCCAAGTTATATTCTGTATGAATTTTTGTTGATTGAAAGTCAATTTTTGACTGGATTAATTTCTATAAAAAAAATTGACAAAACGGCAATTAAAATGTGCACCGTCACCAATCACGCAATATCTTAAACTTGGCGGAAAATGAGAAACGCTAAGTTCCTGAGTTCCCACTTATGACAATCTGGCAAACGGCAAAAAAAATATAAATGAATGATGAGCTGTAATTTAAGTTAAATGTAAATAAATTTAATCAATATCATATCTGGATAAAAATAAGAGTATAAAGAAATAAAAATAATTGCAAAACCGAGAATCTGGCTATTGTCCAAGCGGAATCCCGAAATCTATACTATAATAAAAAGTAAAAAAGTCGTGTCTGTACATTGAATCTATTTACGAAAAAATGATGCAGGAGGGCTTAAAATAACTAATAGAACACGAATCTACAATTTTTAGAATTTTTGTCTGTCTGTTTGTCTGTTTGTACCAGCACATCTTCGAAGCTACTGGACCGATTTCAATGATTTTAATTCTGTTGTATAGCTATTTGGTCTGGGCAGGACTAAGGCTATATTTAATTTTGAATTCTTTTACACCTGATGAAGAACAGTAGGGGCCCAGATTAATTATAAGAGAAAATTAAATACCTCCATAACAAAAGTTGTAGAGGGTGATGAGCATTTTACAATGGTATATTAAAATTAAAGATCTGGAACATCTTATGAACAACCCTAACAATGCAGCTAAACTATAAGAAATATTGAGATGCTGTCTTAACGAAAGTTTTGAACGTGGTGAGCATTTTGCATTGACATATTAAAATTGAAGGTCTGGAACATCTCATGAATAATCATAACGGTCCAGCTAAAGTATAAGAAATAATTAAACTTTGTCTTAAAATGTTATTGAGCATGGTGAGCATTTTGCATTGACATATTAAAATACATTATCTGAATCATTTCTTGAACCATCATAAAGGTCCAGCTAAAGTATAAGAAATAATGAAATTATGGTTTAACAGAAGTTATTGAGCCTGATGAGCATTTTACATTGACATGTTAAAAACGAAGATATGGAACATCCCATGAACAATCACAAAGATCCAGCTAAAGTATAAAAAATAATGAAATGATGTTTTAACAAAAGTTAATGAGCATTTTACATTGACATATTAAAAACGAAGACATGTATCATCCCATGAACAATCAAAAAGGTTCAGCTATAGAATTAAGAAATAATGAAATGATGTTTTAACAAACGTTATTGAATGTGATGAGTATTTTACATTACAATATATGGAACATCCCATGAACAATCATAACGGCTCAGCTAAACTATAAGAAATAATAAAATATAGCATTACTTAAAGATGTGCAGCTTGACAGATATTTTTTATTGACATAAAAAAATAAAAATACTTGAGGGCTGTCGTTAATGTTTAATTTCTTCGCTCAGAAGGCAAAGCGCGGCGTTGAATTCCACCATTCAACACGCAATGCCTAAAATTCGGTGGAAAGTGGGGAACGATAGTGGAATGGAGTGTTTTAACACTAGTTTCCCAGGTACCCTCAGCCTACCCTGCCATGTGTGGGATACAGTATGAAGTTAAGTAGTAAAAATAGAAATATTGAATATCTGGTAATGAAATATAAATTATAAAAATAAACAATAAAATTGCGGCTTATCTAAAATAGTTCATGGTGGTGGGTAAATTTTTGATAATTAAATTGCTATATTAAAATAGTAGAAAAAGGATATTTTGCACATTAAATATAAAGGTAAAGAGGAAACCATTTTGTTGTAATTTTCGTGTGTATTAAGGTTTAAGGGAGAAGTAAAAAAGATTTAGTTGAAGTTCGGCTGTCTAAAATCTATCTATTATATATAAAACGTCATCTTAAAGTAGTGATAGTGAACATAATGAGAAGGTAAAATGAAAATTGGGTGTGATTGTGTCACAACACAAGGTATACAACCAGTTTTACCCATGGTCAGTTTTACGTTTCCTTTTCACGAGACAGTAATGTTTCAGGTCTGTGTATATTGGCCCCTGAGAGAAAAACTGCCTATATATATTGTACAAAGAAATATTTTATTATTATACAATATTTCTAATAAATATGTATAATTCAGGTCACTGGAAAATATAACTAAAGTAATTCTAGATGTAATGATTATTATGCATAAAATTACTTTAATGCTCACGTTCACATAATTTCGGGCGGCAACTAAATCTTTGAATAATGTCTTTTTTTTCACTTTTACAGTTAAATAAAATCTTATGGTATTGAATAGACTGTACGTCTTTATATTTTAAATAAGTCCATTCAAAAAGTAAACGGATACTATAGGAAGATATAGTTTGATATACGAGTGTCATCTTAGTAAATGTCTACTACAAATACTATATTGATAATTGCAATTATAAAGAATATACCAATAATATATAACATATTTATTCTAAAATATTGAAAAAAAAGTATATCATATGGATGTGTGTATGTACAATGTACTCGTACATCCATAGTGCCCAATCTAAGGTAACAACGAATTTGATACACTATCGATTAAAGATTCCTGCCAACCTGCACGCAACGGGCGAGTTACTTTTTCTATTACCACAATATTGCGGCGTTAGAATGTGTCGCTTACGTTTGTCGTGTTCTATTACAATTTTTTATAACTCTACTACTTACTTTTTTCGTAAAAACATTTAATATGCAAACACCCTTTACTGCTTTGTCTATATCTTTGATTTTCGCAATTAATACTCATTTTAAATGAAACAAACTTAACCGGATTATTCCGAATTAATCGAAAAAGTTTAAAAATCGATATACCAACTTACGCGTTAAATCCCTTTAAATTTGTTTAATTTAAAACCCTGTTTTACTGTTTTAACACAGTATAAAATATTAAAATTACCCATCATATTAAAGAAGTATAGGTAAGGCTTTTTATATTATTATTATTATTTTTATATTTTTTATATTCTTCATAAATATTTAAAAAAGTATAGGCGATTACATAAACATATTACCGTATAATACACCGTTTCTCTGACACAACCGCACTCAATTTTCATTCTACCACCTCATTATGTTCACTATCACTACTTTAACTCACATGGCAGGGTATGTAGAGGGAACTTGGGAACCTAGTGTTAAGACACTCCATTCCACTTCCGTTCCCCACTCTGCGCCTAATGTGAAGCATAACGCTTTGCCTTCTTGCCAGAGCGAAGAAATGAAACATTAAATATTTAAGTTGAAAATATTAACTATTTCATTTCCTCGAGTGGGAATCGAACCCACAAACTATCGGTTACAGTCAGACGCTTGTGCTGCCGCGATAGTCCTTAAGTATTTTTATATCAATAAAAAATATCTGTCAAGCTGCATATCTTTAATTAATGCTAATTTTATTATTTCTTATAGCTTAGCACATTATGATTGTTTACGGAACGTTCCATATCTTCGTTTTAAATATGTCAATGTATGCTCATCACGCCTTATAACTTTTGTTAAAACGTGATTTCATTATTTCTTATACTTTAGCTGGACCCTTATGATTGTTCATGAGATGTTCCAGATGTTGGATTTTAATATGCCAACGCAAAATGCTCACCACCGTCAATAACTTTTGTTATGACCGTATTTCATTATTTCTTATATTTCAGATAGACTGCTGTGATTGTTGATGAGATGTTCCAGATCTTTGATTTTAGTATGTCAATGCAAAATGCTCACCGCGCTTAATAACTTTCGTTAAGACAGTATCTCAATATTTCTTATACTTAAGCTGGATTGTTAAGGTTATTCATCAGATGTTCCAGATCTTTTATTTTAATATACCATTGTAAATGCTCATCACCCTCTACAATCTTTGTTATAGAGGTATTTAATTATCTCTTATAGTTAATCTGGAGCAGCAGGGGGCTGTTCTTCGTCAGGTGTGGAAGTATTTGAAGTCAAATATAGCCTAATTCCTGCCCAGACCAAATAGCTATACAACAGAAAAAAAAATCATTCAAATCGGTCCAGCAAACAGACAGACAAAAATTCTAAAAATTGTAGATTCGTATTTTATGACTTATTTTAAGCCCCCTACATCATTTTTTCTTAAATAGATTCAATGTATAGACACGACTTTTTTACTGTTTTATTATAATATACATATACAAAATATCGTAATTAGTTAGCAAGGTCTGCAGGCACGTTTATGTGAGATCGTACTGATTCGTCTCAGATGATGGATGAATGGCGATCGACGATGCCTCTGCATTAATGACGCAACAACAATTTTAATCTTGTGACTCATTTACGAATATCTTCTTGCAATAATTACCGTTGACTTTATTTTTTAATTGCCTCAAATTACTGTAGAGTCGCAATGATTTCAAAGTATTAACATTTCATCAATTTAAATCATACATACCTAGTATTTATTTTTGAAATTTGAGTGAGGTATTTTCGTTACATCTAAGTTTGAAATAATCAGTTTCAGGCTCTGCCTAGTCGAGTCTAGCAGCGACTGCCAGCGATCTGGTCAAACATCAAGCTTTATTCGAGTTACTAAAAGAATTCGAGGGCTACTTTCTTAATAACTGTCGCTGTCTCTAGGATTTCTGCTACTGATATCTTACTGCAAAATATTCAAAATTTAAGGAGCTTCATTAAATGTCACTGCAATTAAACAATTATATAAATATGAGAGATATAACGAATTGTGCTAGTGTGCAAATTTTAACGATATTTGTCTACTGACGCTACCGCAAAGTCCAGTTTTACCTACTGTACCTGTACTAAGATATTGACAAAACTGTAACTGTGGTTGTATACAGATGAACTATTTTAACATTTAGAATTGTAAATTAGTAGTAATATACTTTAATTGTTACAATATTAAAATAAATACAAAATTGAAAAAAATGCATTTTACTATACCTAACAAACTATAACGTTCCAAGGTCTAATTTAATTTCGCCTAGTGATTGTGTAACAATAAATTTGGGTGTTTATCCGACCAAGTACTGACGAAAATTCTTAACTCAAAAATTGAAAAACAGTCTTGAATTAGGCCTTGTACTATTATTGAGCTAGAGAGTATTGAGTCAGACCCGAACCAATTGACTAGTTAAACCTAAGAGCGCCATAGGAGGATAGTAGGGAAGGGGAAGTGGAAAGGAGTGTTTAACACTAGGTACCAATTTCCCTTTCCTGACGTGTGCGGGATACAGCGTGAAGCTGAAAAAAAAGAAAAGAAGTATAAGATCTACAAACAAAGTGACGATGGTGTCTTCAATTTTCGCAATTTAACTTTAGTTGGTTTTAGGATCGAAATAAGAAATTTTAGAAAGTTATTACAGAATAAGCGAAATGTGTAAATTATTACAATAAAATTACAGACGTTGTACCTTTACTTTGTATATTGCCTATAGGTATTGTTATTTAAAATTATTTTTGTATGCAGGGGTTAGCTTAGCATGTTACCCACTCAAGCTCGCTCGACGCCACATACATCCTTTGACAAACTGCGTCGCTTAAATGACAAGGAAAATTCTTAAAGACATCGTTTCTGTACCAACTATCAAACTACTATAATATTTATACTTTGAGTATGTAGTTAAAAATGTATTTTTTTAGAAAGTTAGAATGTTTTACAATGCATATCTGAATAGCATTACAATAAATAGTTGAGTATTAAAAATCTACGAGTTTTAATATAAATCTTGTCGTAATCTAATTAATATACATTGTAACTTACTGTCTATCTATCGTATTTCTTATACGTGTGAGGAATTCGTTATTTATTATTTTGATACAATGTGTTATACAAACGCACTCTTTGTCTCATAAAAACAATCAATCTTTATACGAGTATCTCCAAACGTTGTTTTAAAATAATGACGTTATATAATAAGGTGGCTTTGTAATTATACTCTTATATATTATTTCTTTAAAGAAATAATATATAAGATTTAATTATATATTAAGATGAAAACGAAAAATACCGACTGCGTGACAAAAAGGAGAGTAGTGATTATCAGCGTGTGTATGAAAGTTGATTACTTTTTTAGAAAATCCTAAAAAAAATATAGCAGGAAAAATGTTATATATTCTTTCTAAATAAGTATTTTCTTTATTTAATGTTGAACAACACAAAATCGTAAAAATATGTAAAGTGTTTCTTTATGGCGTTGCAGAGAACAATTAGAGCGCTTTGATATATCTTCACCTTGCAGCAACCTCACTAAAGGCATGACAGTAATAAAGAAATACCACAACGACAACGAGGCGCCATATTGTCAATGAAAAAATAATAATTTATTTTATTAATGAATTATAGGGGAAAGTCGGATGTATTGTACCACTTTTCAGTATTTATGCATTTTCTACCTTCTGTGAAAACTTATATAAGTACAAAATTACATGTAGGTAAATAAGTACGGCCTTAACCGTTACCAGTGGCCATTTATTCCTAGTATTGATTAATTTGCCCAGAATATACGATTTTCTACAGGTAGTCAAATGGTACGATTTAGAGAACTAGTTGGTTATATTGTACCATAGGAATGATGAATCGGACCACACTAATATATATAGTATGCTTTAGCTGTATATTATATATTATTTTAGCAATATGTTTATTTATTAATTTATTTTAAGTAAATAAGCTTTAAATAAATGTGTATAATGATAATTAAATATAGATGAGAACAACAATATATTTCTTACGGTTTCTTTTGCACAATAGAAAAACCACTTTCGTCTATATTTAATAACTGGGCAGGTTTCAAGTTACTGTTATCAATTATCTTTTCCAGTAAGTCAAAAAAACCATTAACATCTCTCAAATAAAACCTTTAATTGGGTATAAGGAAATTCTCTCTGCCATAAAATTAGAAAAAATATTTTTTAAAAGTTATCTTAAAAGTTAGCAACAACATAAACACAAATATGTATAGTAAATTAAATAACTTATACATAATAAATAAATGATATTTATTACTCACTATTTATGAAGGATAGACCCTTACATGTGCACTGTAAATTTTCGATAAAAAACTACCTAAATAGATTTTTTTCACTTGACTCAATATTAACAGCTGCACGCCATTACAAAATTACAAGTGATATTTGGCACTAGTATTAGATATTTTAAATTTTAAAAACTGTCATTTAGCAAGAAATTGCGAGGTGGTACAACTCATCCTGCGGTACAATACCTCCGACTTTCCCCTATACTATGAAAGTCAGTCTCAGTCAGTCAGTCTCAACAGTTTATTTTAAAATTACATGACAATGATCAGTAAACGGAAGCCGTGTGGACATAATCATAAATTCCACGTAAAAAAAGGCAAGGCTAGCAGCCAGTACTCATTGATAGGTTAAAACTTAGCGACATTCAGTGTGTTGCAACTCAACGAATCTTAGGTGAGGCAGATTTGCACTGTCAATTCGGTTGTCATTGGTTTTTCACTTGAAAATAAGACTTGGCGTCCTTTCTATTTATATAAGTTTTAATAGGCTAGGAATTTATAGAAGTTATTGATATTTGATAATAATACAAAACTACGACATGCCATATAGTTGAAATATGAAATGTACTTTACTATTAACATATACAGCACAAATATCCCGGCCAAGGTTGACTCATTAGCCTAACCTAGATGTGTTAGAGTGCTACATTTTACACAACGATTACCAATTACTATCTCTCTCAACTTTAATTAAAAGTAAAACAAAAATATAAAGATGAAGCAAATGAAATCAAAGCAGTAATAATAATAATAATAGTAGTTAACAAAAATCTCAGCAGTTAATATTATAATAAATATATTTACCAATATTAATTACAACATTGCAATAGACTGCATTGTTTCATATTTATTATGTATACAACATTCTTCTATATATTGCAATATGGGTGCTAAACACTGAAAAAAATATCTATTGTAGTAAAAATACATATTATGACAGCAAAAATACATAAACATGTATTTCAGATATTTAAACCTGTCCAAATCCCAATTGTGATCGGAAAATTCATTTAATCCTATAAATCTGGCGATATTGTAAATGAATAAAAAAATATTGTTTTTCTGACAAAAGTATCTAATATTTGTTTCAGAATGCCCTCCGGAAATAAGCATAGAAGAAATGCAAACAGAAACACTAAAGCCGGCACCTGTAACAAGTGAGCATTGTAATAAATTTATAAGGAAATAAATTAATTCAATTTCCAATCTTTAAGACAAGTTAATAACTATTTAAATGCATTTTTCCTAAACATAATTAGATATTCTTAATAAAATTAATTTAAATAGATATTCTTAATAAATAAAAATACTTCTGGACGTATAAATTCAATCAAATGTATAAAAAATGCACTGGGATCATCAAAATAAGTATCATATACGATGCTTATGATATATTCTTTTAGGCGAAGAGAGTGACACAGCCGAGACCGAAGGAAGAATATCGTCAGAAAATTCACCTCTTAGACAACGACGATCTGGCATCTTAAAAGGCGGGAGATTGTGGAAGTCTTTAGACAACGATAAAGATATCGAAATGGTAACTAGAGACTAGACTAGATATAGTTTGTTTTAAAGATCACTTTACTGTAAATTTGATGATTCTGGATATGATATCCATTTTTTAAGTCAGAATACAGATTTAGGAGAGTTACTAACAGAAAGTCTTGACACCGTATTTTCTCTGCCTTACTATCCTACTGTATTTAAAGCGTGAAGCTTATATATCATATACACGCTTTAACTTTATCTTACTGCGTGAAATAATCCACCTACTCCCACACAAAATGATTTAGCTACTCTGAATTTATTAACTTAAAAGCTGCTATATAATTTTAAATACTTTTTATGAAAAAACATTATGAGCATGAACTAATAAAGTAAAAATCCGTTTTGTACGTGAGTAAATATGCTTAGTAGCAGAATTTAGCTCAGTTTCAATTTGATGTCACCTATTTTGTTCTAAACAAACATGCAGTCTGCTACTCTGCTACGCTCATACCGCAATAAAATTAAACATATAATAAAGATTGAAATTTTAAACTAACTTTGATAAAAACCATGAAAACTGTTTTTAATGATTTTAATTAGTTATATGATGTTACGTCCTGAGTTTATGATATACTTTTAGTTTAATAACTTTACTAAGTTGATATTGTGTAATTTTAAATAATTGTTATATCCATCAGAACGACGATCAACGTTCTACAACTACAGCTAGTGATGAGGATGGATCGATAACGCCCCGATCAGTTCGATTTGTTGAGAAATCTAATGACAGTGAAGGTGATGTTGTTGAAAAAGTAGATCCACAACCCCCGCAATCATCAGAATCTGAGCAAACTTTACAAAAGGACTTTCCAACGAGTACTAGTCACAGGTATATTATCTAAAATTCTAAATGAATTAATGTAAAGAAATATTTAACTTCAACACATAAGCTTGTAAGAAATAAAATAATAATATCGTAATAATATATTTTTTTATTGAATAATCAAAAATCACAATAAATTAAGTACATTTTACACAAGTTGGCGATATATTCCTATTTATACTTATGTAACGGAAAATTGTATTGACTAACAGATTAGAGACGCCACTGATACTAACGATTAGTGCTCCGAAGGCAAACTCGGCGGTTCAACAGCTGTTCAACAGTAGCCGACCACCGCCACCAGCCATCGAACCTCAATTGGTCACTTCTGAAACTCTCAGGTACTTTCTATTCATTGGAAGGAAGCTCTAAGCTTTTCACATTTCATTTTAATCTTAAATTCTAAAGCTATTTAAATGCTACTTGCACTTTACTGCAAGTATTTCTACCTAAATTACTGAAATCAATGTTATCACAAGATTCATGAATATAATAATATGCATATTATGAAAAACGGAATTATGATTGAATGTATGCAGTATACATATGTTTGTGTCTGATTATTAACTATCGGTTTGGTTACATCAAATTTTGGGCTACAATTTATAGAAAGTAGTGAATGACGTAATGTATTTTGTCTACAGTGTTGTGCAGCAAATTGCTTAGTATAAGAAGAAAATAGTAGATAGAGAATATAATTCGGTTTTGTACATATTTTACGCAATATTAATACTAATCTAACTTTCAATAAAAATAACTTTATTTGCATTGTTTCTATTTCTAAATCAAGTTAAAAATTACGCTTTTCTTAGCGTCACTTGTATAGTATGGATTATATGCTATAATCCATAGAATTTATCTTATTTATGAGATATTGTGTGTGTGAAATAGCGGAAATCTGCGCCGCGTCTCTTTTATTTGTTACCAGAGCGAGGAAATAAAAGTTCGTTCATTCGTTTAGTAGTTGGTCACATCTACAAATGTCGCGCTTGCAGTCAGACGCTGTAGCGCTGTGAAGGTATTTTTTTATCTTGAAAAACTTTATGCGACGTCACAGCTTGATGAAATTGGCGTTTGGTATGGGAGGAACAATAAGTTGAATGTTTTTTTAGCATAATATATTTACTAAATCAAAGTATGATACATTGTTATCTATGCACTTATGTCATCTCATCGGTACTGATATCTTTACTAAAAGAATCATTGGGACGAGGATCAATAAAATGTTTGAAGATGAATTTAAAGGTGAATTATTTTTTTTCTTTGCCAATCCAACTTACCCAATCGAAGCTCTTCTAATATAATAGTCTTCTGTTCTATAGTGAATGACGAGCCTCGGTTGTTAAGCAGATAGATTTTTCGTATTTTGCAATTGCTGACAATAATCGTCTGGCGTAATGGTTTGGCCAGATTTAAGAAAACTGTAATAACCGATGGCGGCTCTAGTCCAGCAAACCTTTGCAAGTAACTTGTTATTGGTCTTGGCTTGACTTGTCAGAGCTCAGACATTGCGATGAGTGCTTCCGTTTGTAATAGAGAATACACTTTTTATTAAAGGTAAGCCCTTCATTATTGTGCCGATTAAGAAATGTAACGCAGCAGTCGGCGCGCGTTTGCCGGTTTCCTTTATTCAATTCGTGAGGTTTTTATTTTCCCAATTTGCTTCAAGTAAAACAAAACAATTTTGTTACTAACACCTCAGCCTCCAGCTAATCGAACGTGGCTTGCGTTGGATCCGCCACTGATCCTATCAACTTAGGACCTTATCCGTCCACGGAGCTTGTTTGCAGGTTGAAATTTCGAAACCGAAAACGTGTTTTCTTTCGCGATACGACCACCATACATGGTATTAACCCTTCGAGTCGTGTCCGCAGAACTAGTGCCATTAGTAAATAACGCGATATTTCAAGTTTTCCATTTTGTAAACTGAGTGATGCAAACAGAAAAAAAAACAGAAGAATAAAACAAATGAAACACAAATACGTGTGTACATAAATAGTTAGCTAGCTAAAAAATTGTATTTATAGTGGCCAGTACGACATAAGACCGATTTCATATGTCAGGACATAGTAAATTGTTGAGTCCTTTGCTGCTTATTTAAATTATGAATAATGTCTAATATATTAAATAATAATAAGAACTTACAAGAAAGAAAAACTGCTGAAAGAAAAAAATACTGAAAGAAAAATGAAAATATAAAGTAAATTTTATATAAGAATATTTGGTGTTATAGTAAATTTTGAGGGACAGCTTATTGTTTACAAATGGTACTTAAAGCAATATTACACGTGCGGTATTGGTTAGTTACGTACTTTACGGGCGCATTGTTCGTGACGTTGGATCTATGAGGGGTGATTAGGTGTATGCACCAGCATACTATATATTTATCAAAGCTTACTGAGTTGGACATGAGAGGAAAACAGAAATATGAAGTCCTCTAATGCACTGATGAAATTTGAAATGTAAATGATATTACTACTCTTGAAACGCCATAGTACTTGATTCTCGCATTAACCTGATCAATGATTAGCTCTGGCGATATTACATCACTATATTCTCGTAAGCACATGTATTTATTGTAAAATTCTAATGCATAAACCTACAATTGGATATAAACAATTTTCGTTAGAGTTCATAGTTCATTTATTGATTTTTTTTCAGCATCACGATGTATCAAGTACATGGCAGAGAGGATTCCCTCCGAAATTGAGACAAGTTCTTGTTAACCGAGAGTGAAGACACTCCATTCCGTTCCCCACTTTTCGCATAATTTAAATAGAAATCAATGTAAAAAAATAGCTAAGATTGTCTATTCGCTGAAAAACATGAAAAAAGCATATATATTTAGACAATGGAAACTGTTATTGAGGCTATGAATGAAATAGAAATATTTATGGACGAGTAAAAATATAAATTCACGCGTCCTTTTTACGTTTTTCATCAGATTCACGTCCTTGAAACTTTTAAAGAAACAAAACTTTCACTTACCTTCAGAAATCTTTTTACTTTAGCCCTCAAAAATTAACATAAATATTGTATTAAAAAAACTTACTAAAATAACATATTAAAATTTATTAGTCGCAGTATTTTCACAACAACAAATCTAATAAACTACTAATATATATTAAGATAATAATGAATTCGTTTGTTATATAACGTCATGTTAAATTTTAAATTCCATTACAATTTAAATGCTATAAGATGTTATTTACTTTTAATACAAGTAATTTTTACTTATATTGCCTTTAAATGCAGAGCATGGGACGCCGGTGTAAGACCAAAAACGGAAGATGCCGCAGTTAGGCGAGTAGCGGAAAGGAACGCACTAAGATGTTCACTCCTCAGAAGTGAAGCCAGAAAGAAACAACAACCTAAGGTAACCTAACCTATCTTTGATATATAGTTCTTAGCATTAAAAACATTAGCTTGAACGCTTTAATTTATCCGCAACCTTTTTGATCATAAATAGAAAAGTTATTGTTCATTCATCTAAAACTACAATATAGAAAGTAAATAACAAAAAAAAAATATTGACTCTATTCTGGTTTAGAGTGGTAGAGTGTGATAGATGTGATCTTTTATACGTATACTAAGGAAATATGTAAGATACATATTTTATCCGATCTCATTTTCTAATTTAAAAACCATGATGTTAAATAATTAACACCAAGTTCCATTACGAGGAGTCGATATAATTCGCTGCACTTGAAGTTTAATTTACACGTCGTAATTAGTTCTGAAGCTAACTCCTTTGTGTTTTGTGCAAGAAAGTTGCTTCACATTTCTAATAACTTGACATAGTCAAAGTTAACGATTAGCTAGGCTTTTATAAACCTATATTTTCTTGTATTTAGAAAATATAAGTTACCTTATTTTTTTATTTAACAAATACAAATATTTTTTTTCTTATTTACAAATCAAAGAGCTCAACTTTTTTATTACATAGATACGATCATTCACATGATTGTTTATTCAAAAGATAAACATAGCTAACTGCGACTATACTTTGTGAGATATTTGACAATACTAATTGTTTTCACTGTAGACATATTAGAAATATTTGATTTATTTTATGTATTACAAATTTCCTACCATTTATTTAAATAATAAGGTGATGTGATGAAACGTTTTTATATAAAATGGTAGTTATTATTTCATTTTATAAATTAGTGACTGTAAAAAGAATAAAAGAAGAAAGTAAGCTATCCTTACTTTAAAATAAAAACTTCCCTTAAAATGTAAAACGATAAATTATTAATTATTTAAATTATAAAATCATTTAACTTTAAATTTTATACGCGCTTAAATGTCTTTGAATTCAATACTTTAGTTAATTCATATAAATTTAGTATTGTATGATATATAGTACAGGATCCCTGGTACACTTTTAATCATTTATTAGTAACAAGCTTTCGTGAGTAGTTTCCTTTTGACAAAACGCCCAACATTTTTCCTTACAGTAGTGATGGTAAAAGGTAGCTTAATAGGGGTAGCAAGGATCAAATATATTAATTGCACGAATCTTAAAAAAATATTACTAACCGATTTTTTCTTTGTTAATTATCAAGATAATTATCTGAATAACGTGAAAAAATATTTGTTCTACAAAATATAGGGTTTTATTAGAGAGTTCCCTCTGTCCAAGACGTATTATAAATAAGTAAATCAGTTACATAGTTGAAATTCATTAAATGAAATAATATTATTATTTTTATTTTGCTATTGGGGCTGGCACACTATTATTCTTGCTCACAAACGTATGTGCATAGCATTGTTTACTATAGACTAAGTATTCCATACTTGCCCATGCTGGCGCCGATCATAACTAAGTAAAGTTGTATGTTGTATTTATGAATTCAAATTCAAATTCAAATATTTTTATTCAAAATAAGAAGTTACAAGCTTCGTTTTTTCAACGTCAAACAATTTACCACCAGTTCACTAAAGTTATTGCCTCAGACCTGAGAAGAACTGGCGAAAGAAACTCAGCAGGACATGTCTTTTTTTTTGATCAAAATTTTACATCATATAATTATGTGACAATGATACATTTGAGCCAGCCTGGAGCGAGCATTTTATTGTTAGGCTTGTTATTATTTATGAAATCGTTAATATGATAATAACCTTTAACACACAAACGTCTTTTTACAACTTTTTTAAAATGTGAAATAGAAAATTCTCGGACGTTTTCTGGGATCCTATTGTAAAAGTGTACACCCTGTCTCATAAAAAAATTACGGACTCGATGCAGTCGAGTTACAGGCACACTAAGTTTAAGAAATATTATATTTTTTTCGTCTTTCGAAAAATAACTTGAATCGTCATTTGTGCTACAAAATAATAATAGAGTGTTTTTTGTGTAAATTATTATCTGAAAACTGTAATTTTCGAAAAAAGACAGAAGAAATCCAAAAAATATAATAAAGATTTGATTTTCTTGTAAGACTTTTTATCTGCTCGTAAATATTAAAATTACAAATATTTTCATGCTGTATTGCCTGAAAGTTGTAGTGATGAAATAATAGGTTATCATTCTACATGTTACAATGAATTTAGAGTAAAATTTAAATATTTGTCTTATGATTATCTTTCCATGATTCATCAATCAATCAATCCATGATTATTTTTTTTAAGAAATAAAAAATAATTTTGTAAATTTTCCGCGTTTTTTTAATTTACTTCAATTACTATACATACTATATATACTACAAATAAAAAGATTTTATTTTTATTGAAAAGTTTTACTGCAACAAATAAAAAGAATGGTATTTATTTTCAATGTATTAAGGTGTAATGCACATATACGAAGTCCCACCGACAAGGTCCAGAAAATTATAGGTGGACAGTTAGTTATTGATAATGAATATCAATACCATTGGTTTGATGTTCCTCAAAGCCCGTCTTTTGAAGAAATATCTTTTGTCCTACAGTTACGGTATTCACAACTTTTGAGCGTAGGACCGAGGTGACCATGCAATTTGTAGAACAATGTGGGTGGTAAACTATGTAGATATGAGCCAGCCAATAAAAAAAATCAGCTGGTTAGTCATTATTTTTCATGGCCTTGTTTATGATACATGTTGGAGATGGGGGACTCCCTAACAAAACCTTATAGGACAAATATAAAGCCTTTGTAGGACAAATATTTTTTTACGTTATTCAGATAATTATCTTGATAATTAACAAAGAAAAAATCGGTTAGCAATATTTTTTTTAGGATTCGTGCAATCAAAAAAAATATTTGATCCTTGCTACCCCTATTAAGCTGCTATTTACCATCATTACTGTAAGAAAAAATGTAGGGCATCTTGTCAAAAGGTCTGTCTGTACATTGAATCTATTTACGAAAAAATAATTTAGGGGGGCTTAAAATAACTAATAGAACACTAATCTACAATTTTTAAAATTTTTGTGTGTCTGTACCTACCAGCACATCTTCTAAGTCACTGGACCGATTTCGATGTTGTATTTTTTTTCTGTTGTATATCAATTTGGTCTGGGCAGGACTTAGGCTATATTTGATTTCGAATATTGCCTAATTTCATACTTGATGAAGAACAATAGGGGTCCAGAAAAATTATAAGAAATAATTAAATACGTCCATAACAAAAATGGTTGAAGGTAATGAGCATTTTACAATGGTGTATTAAAATTGAATATCTGGAATATCTGATGAACAATCTTAACAGTACGGCTAAACTATAAGAAATATTTAGATGCTGTCTTAATAAAAGTTATTGAGCGTGATGAACATTTTTCATTGACATATTAAAATTAAAGATCTGGGACATCTCATGAACAATCACAACGGTCCAGCTAAAGTATAAGAAATAAAGAAATGCTGTCTTATTAAAATTGAGCCTGTTTAGCATTTTACATTGTTCATATTTAAATCGAAGATATAGAACACCTTATGAATAATCATAATGGTCTAGTTAAAGTATAAGAAATAATGAAGTGCTGCTTTATCAAAAAGTATTGAGCGTGGTGAGCATTTTGATTTAACATATTTAAATTAACCATCTGGAACATTTCATGAACAACCATTACGGTCCAGCTAAAGTATAAAAAATAATGAAATGATGTTTTAACAAAAGTTATTAAGCGTGATGAGCATTTTACATTGTCATTCAAAATGAAAATGTGGAATATCCCATGAAAAATCATAACGGCCCAACCAAACTATTTTAAATAGTAAACCTTGGCAATAATTAAGGATGGAGGATTGCAATATAAAAATAGAAATAGAGTATTTGTACAATTAATATTTTAACGAAAAAAGCTAGTGCTAAGTAATAAAAATTAATAATAGAATATCTATTATTTTAAATTAAACAAATTCAAACGAATTTATCGTGTACATCGATTTTTAAACATTTTTTCCGATTAATTCGGAATAATCCAGTTAAATTTGTTTCATTTAAAATGAGTATCAATCGCGAGAATCAAAGATAATTTTAAGTAAAAAAGGATGTTTGCATATTAATTTTTTTTACGAAAACACAAGATAGTAGTAGAATCATAAAAATAATAAATAGAACGCAAGTGGAAACGCCGCCATATTGTGGTCATTTTCATGCGTATCAAGATTCGTAATTAGTACAACTTTTGACTCGGAGGCGTCAAAATCTATGAATTGTATATAAAATATTAGTTGAAAGTGGACATAAAACCATATAATACGGTAGGAAAAAAATGTTGAGACCAAATGCTACTCTTGTCAGAGTATACACAGCATGCATCCTAATAGTGGGGAATGATACTATTTGCGTGTGTTACTCCACGTTGCTGCTATTGCTGCCACATTACTTCCTGGAAAGACGGCACACACAATGTTTAAAATACAAATCGATTTGGGCAGAACAGCAACAACAATATGTCATTTATGCGAAATTATGACAAAGCAAAATTGTTGCCTTATCGTTTGGAATGAGTCAATCATATCTCATTAAGAGGCCGCTGATAGAACGTTACGAACGCGGGACATTCGTTAAGATGACAGGCTAATGGGTAATATTACACTTTTACCCCTAGGTGATATCAGACAAATTCTGCCTGTTTTAAATCGGGGGATCAGGCTTGATAAAATCAACTGGTGTGGTGCTGGTGAAATCGTGTTTCTACTACGCATACCACTTCTACTCGATAATTTTCCGTTTCAATTTAAATTTACTTAATTCCCTGTGGGACAAACGCTTAAAGGACTGGTTGTTGTATACATGGACAACTTTATGTTGCATTTTCGCGACTCAGTAATGTTTCAGGTCTGTATATATTGGTCATTGAGAGAAAAACTGCCAACATATTATACAAAGAAATATTTTAATTTGTACAATATTTCTAATAATTATTAATAACCTAAAATTTACTTTAAAGACTTTCACATAATTGCGGGTAGTAACTAAATCTCTAAATAATGTTAAAAAAATCTACATTCAAATAAAGTCTTATGGTATCTATAGAATAGACTGTACGTCTTTATAATTTATATAAGTCCATTCCAAAAGTACCACTATTGGAAGTAGCACTATGAGAAGATATGGCTTGATATACGATTATACATGATTAGTAATCAGATTTACCTTAAAGTTTACAGCGAAAGTAATTTCATTTTAGCAAAACTCTATTACAAAATCTACCATAATTGCAATAAAGAATTAAAATACTTCTACATCATTATGCGAGGGAAAATTAAGGTGCGGATGGTAGTTAAAACTTAGGTGATTTTCCTGGAATCGAATTCTACGCGGGCGAAGCCGTGGGCAAACAGCTAGTTACTAATAATTGATGAAAAGTGTACCAGAGATCCTGTACTAATATGTTCTTTTTGTTTGATAAAATTTAAAGCTTTTAACTAAACAGAAACATTAATTAAATTTTTATATTTGCCAAAGTCACGATAAGTACATATTTGCATTTTTCTATATGATATTTCCCCATGTAGTAAAATTTATGATTTCATCCTTTGAAATTAATTTTAAACTACTTAATATACAACTATAAGCTAATATATATACCATTCGTATTTAGCAAATGGACAAGCTTTATTTATATTGCTCCATTAAATACATTCGAAACAGAATTCTCATTAATACGAGACATATATTTCTTAGCTTGAATTCTATTTCACAGCAGTACGGAGAATTAAATTAGCCATCATTTAATTTCGAATACACAATTAAACAAATAATACAGTGTGACTGAAGCGGCGCACCTGAATTCATCATTTATGCTGTGGATATTATTTACTTACTTGCAAAATATTAAAAAAAAAATTTTACATGAGAATGTATGCCTTGCATGTTGCGTAGCTTATGGGAGTCGCACTGCAACGTAGACAATATATAAGCATAAAAACTAAAGATTCGGCTAAATTAATTAAAAATTCGTAGCAGTTCTTACAGCAAAATGTTTTAAATTGACGTAACTTTTTAATACTATTTCTATATAAAATTTAATATATATTTCTTAGCTTGAATTCTATTTCATAGCAGTACGGAGAATTAAATTAGCCATCATATGATTTGGAATACACAATTGAACACATAATACAGTGCGACTGAAGCGCACCTGAATTCATCATTTTTGCTGTGGATATTATTTACTTACTTGCAAAATATAATAAAATAACTGTTTATTACAAAAACTAGATTTTTACACGTGAATGTATGCCTTGCATGTACGTAGCTTATGAACGTCGTACTGCAGCGTAGATAATATATAAGCATAAAAACTAAAGATTCGGCTAAATTAATTAAAAAATTGTAGCAGTTCTTACTAACACTAAATTTTGGAGGAAAGTTGTCAAAATATAAAAGAGAAAACTATATTTAAGCCTGTCTAGCCGTTTCTGAGATTAGTGCGTACTTCACAACACAATAAAACGGAAAAAAGTTTCAAAAATCACTATTTTGTGCCCTTACTTTAGTAAAGGTTTTTTAAGATTTATAATACATATTTGATGTATAGATGTGTTAAAGTTATATTATAAATATATATTTTCATTTCTACTCTCTGGTAAGGAGGCAAAACGCGGCGCACTCACAATAATACTATGTGCGGTATACAGCTTGAAACTAAAAAAAATTGCAGACTGATGCAAACATTTTAACGATACTCAATTAATGAACTTACTTGATCGAACCTTCAGCAGACAATTATATCTTTACAGCGCCGTGGCAATTATTATATCTAATATTCACACGTTGTCATGAAACAAAATCATAGTTAATTTTTTGTCAATTTCTATTGCAGAATTGTTCTGATAAAAAATAGTACTGCGATAACGAACGTCTTACCCCTGGCTGACCCATGTTTAAAGACAAGAATTATTAAGTGAGCATGTGATCCGTACACCTACTTCCAGATCTGAAGCTTCAAGAACAACTTTCAGATCTCTCTTGAGTTTTCTTGGCAATAGTTTAGGCTGTTATTTCAGCATAAACTATTCCAGGCTAATCAAACTGTTCGAAGATTCTATCTCGATATAGATAGATTGCATAAATAAAACTCTGATATTGCAAAGTGTATTGACGCTTTTTAAAATTTGTTCAGTTATATTTTAATTTAAGATGATTCTTCAGGGGAATTAGATGGACTTTTTAGTAGTTTAGGACTTTTTTAGTAAATGTAAAAAATATTTGAAATATGTATTTATTATTGTATTAACTTTGTAGCAGGAGACCACGTCACTATCGGAAAGGATCCGTCTTCTTACTTGTGATGTTGAGGATGATGAGCAACAAGAGGAACAGCGTTCATCACCAGCCGGGGCCAGTATCGATAAATTTTCGAGCAGTAGTGACAAATCTAGTGACAAATCATTCAATAGTATTGATAAAAATAATGAAAAAGCGTTTGGAAGCGCGTCTTCGAGTTCCTCGTCTTCGACTCTGTCGGCAACTGTACCACCCCGCCAACAACCACCTGATTTGGGAGACATTCATCAAGAACAACAAAAAGTAAGTGATATTTGAAGATTAGTAGGTATATTAAAAGTATATTTAATGCTTACAAAATTTATTTGTATCCTACGTAAAAGGAAGCTATATTGGTTATGTTAAATTTGTTTGATATTTAGAAAATGATGAACGTCTTCTTATGTTGTCAATATACCGTAGTAAATGATAGGTAGTATTGATCTTGTTATATAAAATTTGCTTACTCTGCATGTAATAAACAAATATGGCTTAAATAAAATAAGATCATCTGTCACTTATACTATTCTACGACGTCTCTCACCTATACTGTTATACAGTTGAAACGACTGCCTATCTACACAATAAAAAGAACAAACAATGTAAATAATTATTTCAAGTGTTCCTGTGAGAAAATATGATATTCTTAATTGGATATAATCATAAAATAATGATGTTCTTAATAGGATTTACTCTTATTCTGCCGTTTGTTTTCTAATGTTCTCTAGTGTCTGGCTTATTTATAATAAATAAAAATGTTATTCCTTATGATATGATATTTTTAAACTCAATGTTTATATTCTAACAGAATTGATAAAATATTAATACAAGACCTATATAGCTACTAGGAGCACTAGTTGAATATTTTTAGAGAAAACTTTTAAAACCCTTATTTGAAATCATAAATAATAAAGTACCTAAGTGATTTCCTATTAAAACTAAATAAATTATTTTAATTTTAGAGAACATGTACGTCTTTTGTGTAGAAAAAGAAAAGAAATGTTGATTATTTAGCAACTTTGTAACCTATTCTTTGAAGTAGAGCAACGTTGCTTAATTAAATGGCTGTGAATTGCTTACTTCTCAACTTCAGCTTCAGTACAATATTTGATTTAGCATTTAACTCTGACAAAAGCATAGAGACTGATTAAAAATCTCATTAGCAGTAATTAAATGCTATGTCGTCCTGGATCTTAGACTGCAGTAAAATTTTATTTATTTATGTTCTACTACACTAAGCTTTATTTTGAAAATAATATTTTAATTGTATTCATTTAACCTTAATGCATAAGCGTGTACATTTACTGGTAATGTAGCTTGAGATAAACTATTAAGGTAATAAAAACATTCCTTTGATAGCAAACTACCAAGATGAGTTACTTTGGAATTAAAATTAATAAGTTAGTTGCGGGAAACTAGGCAGTTAAAGTATGAGCAAGGATTAAGTTGAGCTTATTTAAAGAAATACTTACGTTTGTGATAGTTATATATTAATATATATATATATATATATATATATATATATATATATATATATATATATATATATATATATATATATATACATATATTAGTGGCTTTGCTTCCTTACCGTTTGACGTTCATTTTATGTTTATATTTTATATTCGCGTATAGCCTCTATCAGTAGAACTACCTAACACGTGCAGAAAATGAAATAATGGGCCAACCTCAAGTCAAAAGTGATTAGGATTCTCCCCCTCTGCTGCTAGAAGAGGCATATGAGTAAAATAAAAAGTAACAAAGTAAAATAATATACCTGGTTACTATTTTTAAATGGTGTACTGAATGTTGAAGCTGGCTAGTTGATCGTTTTTCAAACGCCACAAAACCAAAACGATAACGTTGGTGTTGTTTGCGTATCCATATGGTCCACCCAAATAGAATTATGCTCTAGTGTTGGTTTCCCACCGCTTATTGAACATTTTAAATTGTTAGTAGACTGAAAATAAATAACTCAATATATATTCATCAATTGGTTTACCAACATCATGTTATATATTTACAGAAATATAATATGGTCCATATAAATATGATAATGGGGTTAAATAATAGGTACCTGTAATTCTATAATAAATTGTAATAATCAACTAAACTAAAGTAACGTTAAAACACTCTGTTTTTCAAATACTAAATTTAAAAACGTATAAAAATTTGAATGAAGCATAATTTGAACCCGCGCTTCTTGGAAACCGTCCAAGCGTTCTGACCAACTAAGCCATTCGTTCTCTCCAAGTTCCGTCGAATTTTGTATACGCTTGTTACAATTTATTTATGTTTTTAGCATCTCTATAGGGAGATGTTTACAAATTTCCGCTACCCAAAGACAATTCGTTAGAATTATCGTTTGGTTAGAGAGAATGCTATTTATTAAATATTTTACTATTTTTAAAGTGTTAATCCACACTTAGGAAAGAAAAGTACTAAATTTAAAAAAACGTATAAAAATTTAAACGTAACAGGATTTGAACCCGTGAGATTTTTGCAAATTTCCTCTACCCAAAGAATTCGTTAGAATTATCGTTTGGCTAGAGAGAATGCTATTTATTAAATATTTTACTATTTTTACAGTATTATTCCACACTTAAGAAAGAAAAATACTAAATTTAAAAAAAATATAAAAATTTGAACCAAGCACGGATTCAAATCCCGCAAATAAAAATAGTAAAATACTCTGTTTTTCGATTTAGCACACCAACGCTAATTCTTTTATTCGGAATTCGGATTTACGTCAAAGTAATCATAATAAATTTATAAATGAAATGTACAAATTAAAAATAAAATGTAATTTGAATTGTTTTTCGTAAATAGATTCAACATACAGAATTTTTTACTGTCGTAGATCAACAGACCTAATCCCACTGGTTGCTTGATTGGAGTATATAATTAATTAATGTAACAGAATCAACCATACTAGTAGTTCGCATCACTATTTCGTACTAATAATATCTTCATATCGTCCTGTTGGTCAAACAATTCGAACATTTCTATACATAATCTGACGTATTCTTTTCCTTTAACTGTATTCTTTTTCTTCTTACGTGTGCCCCTCTTGTTCAAGAATATATATTTTATACTTCGTATTAAAAATATAAGAACTTTTATTTTTGGAATGTACATGATACGAAAACGCAGACTGAAAATGTGATACAAGAAATGAATTCTCAAAAAGATGCTCGTGAGCGTATCTACATTTTATAATGAATGGCAAAGGATGGTTTGTAACTGATTCCCCGTATGGCTCATGATATGTCTGATGGTTAGAACCTATTGTTGTTGTGACCATTTGTAACTCAAAATTTTTGCTTGTTTTTTTGGTTAGTTGTAGTAAAAAGAAGAAAGCAGAAGAACTTCAGGACGCTTGTGTGTGATATTTTTGAATGTACTTCTTACGCTTGTGTGTATAAGAAGATCGTATTATACTGGTGATTAGGGATGTTATTTCATTTATGAGATAAATATAAGTCGTTCATTCAAGTGAATTACCGCAAAGTTGCCGATATGTTAAAAAATGGCATGACACTCGAGACGCGATTAGTGCAGGGGGCACTATTTCGAACAAGGAATCCATAGGCTGTCGTTATCAGAGCTGGGTCACACCTATACAATACTAATACTAGGACACAAAGTGACATCACGCACACGTAATTTTCAAAATCTTACATACGTCGTAAGTTTCATCGTTTGTACGTTTCATCCCTCTGGATCCTATTTGAAAGTGATTTTTTTTTCAAATTCATCTCTAGAAATGAAGATAGTATCTAGAACTTTGACGCGTATTATAAAAGATGACTTGTATTTGCAACCTAGAAGTTCATTCGTTATAATAAAGAAAACAAGTACTCAAGAGGTACGCAAAGAGAGATTACAGAAACATTTTGTCTATGTTTATAAAATATTTATAACAAAGCAATAGTTTAAGAAACATGACCGTATTTATGGTATGCACTCTATTGATATTGTGCAGGTTTTACTTTATTGACTAATTGGGAAGCTTCTTTAGCTTCCCAATTATTCAATAAAGTAAAACCTGGAAAATATCCGACTTCAGTATTGATCTGATGGTGCCATATTTTTGTGAAAAGGTTACCAAAACATTGGCACAAGTGTATGAAGAAACCATTCTAGAGACGATAGTTGAGACACTTCATGTTCAATAAGCAAGAATGGTTTTCTCAGCAAGACTCGGCGCCAAGTTATAAAGATCCACAGAATTCAGATCCATTATTAGAAACAAAATTTTCCGAGCTGAAGACTGACTGTCGTTTAGTCCTGTTCTTATGATTTATGGTCAGTTTTAGAAAGTAAGGCTTGATATTAATGCCCTGATAATTTGGAGTCTCTGAAAACAAAACGATTGACAGTGAAGAATTTTCCCTTTAAAAGAGTGCGTGCTGCTATTGATAACCGGCCTCAACGTTTAAACAACGGTATTAGACAATGGAGACCATTTGGATTAAGGTGTTATATATTTTAGGTAGGATATATTTTCAATAGTTTTCTTTAATAGTCTCATATTAACGTATTAAATAACATTATTTTAATAAAAATTAGTTATAGACAATAAAAGATAGATGTTTTTATGATTGTTCACAGTTATGATATAAATGTGATGTATGTTGTGGGTAAATCTTATTAAATTTATTTTTTTCGTTATATTTACCAGTTGTAAATCTATCTATCGGTGTCAAAATAATGTCAATTTACCTTAATGTAAACTTAAGAAAGCTCACGGCAATAAACTTTTTTTTTTGTTTTAAGCTGTATTCCACAGATGTCAAAAAAGGCTAAGGGTACCTGGTACTAAGAAACTCCGTTTCCTATTTTCCCCCTGATTTTCGAAACATAGCATTCTGAGAAACCGATGCCGCGCTTTTTTTAGAAGATCAGAAGGAGGAGATGAAAATAATTTACTCCTATGAAATATAATTAAACCCACAACCGTTACATTTACAGTCAGATGTTACTTCCCAGATATCTCATATCAATAAATTTAACTTGCTTAGCCAAGATCCGAGTCCCGAAGGCAGTTCTTGTCGACGCTCGCTCCGCTCACGGCATGTGTTGGCAGTGCCGCGCATCACGAAGGCTTCTATTATGTACCGCCCGGAGATAGGACATCCGCCTCTTCAGCAACAAATATAGACATACATGAACATAACGAAGCGCCAGCCCCAGATGTCGTTGCAGGAACACCAGGTGAGCATTTCATAGAATTATTAGCAGTAACTATAGTTTCTTCGAGTGTTTCATGGTGCATTTTTTACGATCATATTACACTATATAATACTTTATCAGTCTCAAATCTTTTATTTTGCTATTAAAAGCTCGTCGACTCTAATTAACACAATTAACTTAACCCCATGTTTAAGAAAAAATGTATATAAAAGTAACTATTAGAAAACAGGAATAGTTAAAGTTAGCTTTAGCATTTTAAAAATGAACATAGATACAAATTAAAAAAGATGTATCTCTTATAAAATACATTAAATTTTCAATCGTATGTTACAATATATAACATAATTTGTAATTAGGACCAAGAAACCAAGAAAAATACTATTATCGAATTTCAGAAGTCTTGATATTCGATAATCCTGTTAATCATTCAATGTATAATTAACAATTAACAAAACTTTTCTATTGTATTATTAGTATTATTATAAATTATTTTCTTTACTTCTTTATTCGAGGCCTGTCGTGGCGCAGCGGCCC
Source organism: Eueides tales michaeli (assembly GCA_018249855.1). Lineage (NCBI taxonomy): Eukaryota > Metazoa > Arthropoda > Insecta > Lepidoptera > Nymphalidae > Eueides > Eueides tales. Next base: position 28,240 of record DWMZ01000154.1, read on the forward strand.
AAGCGTGTGACTATAACCGACAGGTTGTGGGTTCGATCCCCACTCGAGGAAATGAAATATTTAATATTTTCAATTTAAATATTTAATATTTTCATTTCTTCGCTCCGGTACAAGTCAAAACGCGGCGTTGAGTTCCGCCACTCAACGCGCAATGCCTCAAGTTCGGTGACAGGTGGGGAACGAAAGTGAAGCAGAGTGTCTCAACACTAGGTTCCCAAGTTCCCTCTGCCTACCCCGCCATGTGCGGGGTACAGCATGAACCTGAGTGAATGAGTACATGTTTATTCATATACTCAAGTATCTTGAAAAAGATAAATATTTCTATAAAGTAACAACACCCACTTTAGTGAGTGGGTAAATCTCGGGAAATATGTACCTGTATGATGCACGTGCTCAATATACATATTTCCCGAGTTTACATTTATTTATCACATAAGAGGCTTACATTTTGAATCAACAGGATATTAGAGACGAATGCTATTCAACAAGCTCCGTGAAATATGTTTACACTAGCGTATTACTAATACTGTGGTATATTCTAATATACCACAAATATTCCTTTATCATTTTTAATTTTTTTTCTTAACCATTTCAAGTATTTTTTATTTTTTTATGAAATCACAATTTCTATTCTAGTCCTTAATAATCATATTACAAATCTAGTCTGTAATAGCTATTAAGAGATAAATAGTTCTTAACTAACAATGATTATTATGTCAAAATAACCACGCCCTTACCAACATAGACTGTTCCATGGAATCAAGAATTTCCCATGTGTACAACTTCGATATAGTTATCAAGTTGTGAACTGAAATCCAATTTCGCATCTGATTCTGCTTACCATATCCTGTGGGCGTCGCTTCAATAGTTCATGAAGAGATTGGTTCATTGTTCATGTGACGGCTATACTTACATACCTATATCAAATTTAAACGTCCATCATATTGCTTCTACGTGACATCCTTGACGAAGAATCTTAATATTTGGTTACATAGAATTCCACACGGCCGTCGTTGAATGTATGTCATGTACATTATACTACATGTATTTGTGTTACGTTACGATGTCACCCGTCGACCGTCAACGTCCCATTGCATCGTCGCTACGTTGTGAGATTTGTTTGTAAAATAATTTCTCTATTTGTGATTCAGAAATAAGAATTATACTCATAAAATTTGATAATATAACAATATAGAAAACTTTTAGTACATGTCTAAATAAATATTAAACGAAAAAGTACTTGTGCACTTGAGACATTATAAATTAAATTATAATTAATGAGTATTTATAGTAACCATCATACTACTTTAAATTATAATTAATGAGTATTTATAGTAACCATCATATAACTTTTATTAACTTTTAATAATGTATATTTTGAAACTTCTATTTCAACGCCGTGGTTGAGAATCAATTTAAAATTGTATCAATTTATAATAACGGCATGTGTACGCCGAGACGTTAAACTATAATGAAAATTAACTACATAAACGATGCCGGGCTTCACCGCAGCCAGGTAATAATGTCAGAACATAATATGAGTAAATTAAGTGATGTATAAAAAAAACTTTATTTTATAAATAATAACAAATAATAAGTTGATAAGTATATTATTCGTAGTTAAAATAAGAAGACATTTGTATTGTGGTAACATAACATTTTAAATTTTGTGCTTACTATTTCGATACCTGTTGTACGATACAAGCGTGTGACTGTAAACCTAAAAATGAAAAATATTAAATATTTTCAAATTATATATCTTCGTCTACGTGGAGTAGCACCTAACTTCCAGCAATATGTAATATTATGTGTGTGTTCAAAATTATTTAAACAATATCCGCAAAATTTCATTTTCGTCATACGTTCAACTATCTGGTCGCTCCACAATCAACAATGTTGGTTCTGTTTCCGCCAGTAATATGATTCCACATGTACTTCATATCTTTCATTTACTAAACATACACCCTAGATATACCAGTCATTGACTTTTTTTATAAATGCTGACCTTGCTGTATTTTCATCATACTTTTAAAATATGCAAACGAGTCTCATTTATGAATTAACGATGAAAATGCGAATCTAACTTCATTATTACCATTACAATCAATGTCTTTATAAAAGTACCCATAACAAAAGATATTAATAAAAAATATATTTTTCGTGAAAGGTGCCACAGAAAGCGACGAAAGTTTAGCTGCATTTGCGCGCGCGTCTGCCCCTCGAACTGAGCGACTGCGACAGCGATACGGACAGGAGTCCCAGCCAGTTAGCAGTGACGATGAACATGATGATTACGGTAATATCTGATATTTTTCTAACGATTATATCACAAATAGCACATAATTTGAAATATGATTGGTCTATTTTATGCAAATAATATTATAAAATTTTCAAAAATTGTATATATTAATACTTTTGAAATTAATGTAATTTCACTACTCTTCTCGTGAGCGGGCTTTTTTTTCATACAAGGTATTGGTTAATTATCAATTAATTATATGACCATAAATTGTTTGTCGCTCAGTGGAACTTGTAATGAACATATATATTGTTTTAAACATTATATAATTCATGGTTCTCGTGTAAGCCTTATATTGGTTAGTCATATGTAAATACCGGTCATATTTCGTTTACGATTTCTATGAAAACTAAACATCCATTTTACTTTCATGCAGTGGTTATATTTCTAGGAAGTCATGAAGATGGATTATGAGCTTTATAGATAAAGTAACATATTAAATTCTCAGAATTATCTTATAACTAATATTTATTCAAAAGACACAAGATAATATTACAACCACTCATTTTAATTAAAAATTATTTTCTAAAGCGGATCTAAGGAGTATAAGATATATTTTTTTAATTAAACTTTGATAGAAAATAGCAAAGTTGTAAATATTAATTCTTAAAGGAATTAAGCAAAATCCAAGTTTAATTTAATCTTTATTTATCTATCATCCCATAAATAACGTATAAAATTTAATGAAAAATAATTTTCTTTTCTCACTAGGTACTTTTCGTTATGAAATAGTTTTGTACAGCATTAACTCTTGTAGGTTTCCATCGCCGGCCAGCTGTTAGAGGTATAGCAGTGAAACAACAGCTTGGAGCTTCAGATGAAATTTTACAACAAATGCAAAATGAGCTGCAGCCTACGTCGACGTCTACGTCTAGTACTACCACACCCGTGCCTAGTCACGCTTGCCAAAGGAACAATTCCAACTACTCCTGGCCGTATTACTCTGAAGCGAATTTGAACTCCAGGCCACAGAGCAGATCTAGTGTTAATACTAACTGGTAAATTAATACCGCCACAAAATTTAGATATATTAATTATATCTTTGACTTTCGCGATTGTTACACATTTTAAATGAAATAATTTTAAACGAATTAATCGTGTATATTGATTTTTAAACATTTTTGGAAAGTCCACGTTTCGAACTGTTTACAATAAAGGTAGTGTAGCCGTGACTACGGACAATATATATGCGATTAATCCGTTTAAATTTGTTTCATTTAGATATAAGTTTTTAGCTTTACGCTGTATCCTCGCCAGCAAGATAGGCAGAGAGGCTTATATTAAAAGACTTGTTTGTCCAAGCACCGCTCTATTTCTAAACAAAGCGTGCTAATTGGGGCAACTCAGCGCCGCCTTTTGTCTTTTAACCAGAGCAAGGAAATAAGAATAATTAATTCCTTTAAGTAACAACCGAATCCACGACGGTTACTTTTACAGCCAGACGGTGTGTTGATGCGCCACGACGGCGTCCTTTTTAAAGTTTTTTGTCTCTTATATCCTCTAAATACAAATTCAATGAAGCGACCAAAAATATTCAAAAATGAAAAGCCGCACTATCAATTGAAGTACATCAACACTTAAAAATAAATAAAAACAAAAAGCCGCAATATTTAATAACGAATGTACTTCACGACGCCATGTCCAGTTATAAATTTCCTGATATTTTTATATGTGCTTAACGCATCGTCCGCTGAAATAAACAGTTGTCGGTTGAATAAATTTGGTAAAAATATAATATAAATTTTGTTAATCTAATAAATATAACTAAATTTGGAAAGAGTATGATTCTAAATTAAAATTTTTAGATCGTTGTGTAATCATTCAAATAAGACATGACAGACTGCATAAACTTAACAATAATGGGCAAAAACTTATGACACAAAGTAATAAAACATCAAACATCTACTAACTTTAAATAATGTTAAGTTTGTTATGCAGAAAAAGGTGAACTAAAAACAAACTCTAGAAGTTATCCATAGAGATTGTCTTTCTCGAATTCAAAGTAGCAGGAAATAAATAGTATATAGGTTATACTTATTTCAAATGAGATGTCCTACAAATGTAGTTACGAACCACTTTTAAAATAATAAATAAGAAAACCAAGTTTTGTTATGTATGTATATATATATATAAATATATATATATATATATATATATATATATATATATATATATATATATATATATATATATATATATATATATATATATATATATTTTATTTTTTTAATTTTATATATGAGAAAGTTTGTACGGATGTGTGTGTGT
>DWMZ01000155.1:0-32750 GCA_018249855.1 Eueides tales michaeli
TACATATACGTGTATATATAACATTATTTTATATTTTATTTTATTCAGCCTATTGATATACAGTTATAACATTATTTATAGATGCTAAGTATCTACTAAAAAGGATAATAATAGGAATGTATATATATACCATATACCACTTTAAAGTGAAAGGAGTTAGCCAAGATTTCAGAGAGCTAAGTAGTGCGCTTTTACCATAAATTTAAAGCGATTAAGACTCTTAGCGCGTCTAATATAAAGAGGGAGGGAATTCCATAATCTAGCAGCCTGGACTGTAAAGGAGTTTGTGTAACAGGAAGACAACTACTACAAAAAGATTCCATATTTCCATGTGTAGTGTACAATAAAGTATATATAAATAAATAAGGCCTATCGTGGCGTAGGAACAAAGCATGTAACGGTAAACGCGATCGATTGTGGGTCTGATCCCAATTCGAGGAAATGAAATGTTATTATTTTAATTTCATCGCTCTTATAACAAGCGGAGCGTTTAATTCTGTTGTTCAACGCAACAACTCAAATTGGAAGGAAAGTAGTGAACAGAACGGAGTGTCTAAACATTAGATTCTCAAGTTCTCGCTGCCTACCTTGCCATGGAATACAGCGTGAAGCTGAAAAATGAAATTACCTGTATAAATCTGTCACCACACAACTCACAAACATACGGCTTGTCACCAGTGTGGCGGCGCACATGCAACGTGAGATCATTACTTTGTGAGAACGCCTTCTCGCAATACGAACACTTGTACGGTTTAACGCCGGTGTGTACACGCATGTGGCGGGATAGCTTGTTGCTGCGGGAAAACGCTAGAAAAAAATAAAACAATGTTTTTATCTTCGTTTCACTCGAATTCGTGGCTATTGCTTGTTGAATAGCGGAACTCAACGCTGCGGTATGCTTTGTAAAAATGTGAAAATAACATCATTGCATCAAGTGGGAATTGAATCCACAGCCCTCGGAATTATATAGCACCTCGACGGTCTATAGATATAATGAATGAATCAAATCAAATCAAACAAAATGTTCATTATTCAATTACGCCATTACAAGCACTTTTGAATCGTCAAGTTACATAGAAATGTGTGTAGTGTCAGTCCTTCAGGAAACTACCGCCGGCTCGGAAGGCGGGTCTGCTGAGAAGAGCCGGCTAGAAACTCAACAATTGCTCTTTTCAAAATAATGAATATCTCGTTTATGTGTCTTTTTTTAAATTAATTTATTAAGTCAAATATAAAGTTGCTAATATCTTAAAAAATAATTAACTTAAGAAAAAAAGTAGAGATCGTCGTGGCGCAACGTTTGACTGTAAACGAGACGGTTATGTCGACGGAGAAAGCAAAGATTAGAACTATTTAAAAAAATCATACAGCCGTCATATAAAATCTCAACCATTGATGTATACAATAAATACCTTTGCCACAAACACCGCATATACAAGGCTTTTCCCCCGTGTGCGATCGACGATGGCACTGCAAATCCGATGAACGTGGGAATCCTTTTTAAGAAACATAATATATATATTAGTAATAATATATGCATGCATAAGTCTTGAACGTACAGTCGTAAGACTGTATGTTCAAGACATAAAATTTCATTTTTAAATCATTGCACGTTGAGTGGCTCAAATCAACGTCTCGATTTGTCTTGAGTGTGATATATATATATATATATATATATATATATATATATATATATATATATATATATATGTGTGTGTGTGTGTGTGTGTGTGTACGTGTGTGTGTATATACACTATCGGTCAAAAGTTTGAGATCACTAATAAAAACTTTTGTTATCAGTAAATATTTTAGAAAATATTGGTGATAAATAGTAATCTGTACACTTGCATATTCTATTATTCATTTAGTCTGTCTAAAAGACAATCCATTTATAGAAGCCAAGGAAAGGGCAATAAACAGACATTGTATCGAAACATCAATGTCAGCCGAGGAAGCGGTAGGCCGACCGATTGTCAAAAATATATTACATCATTAAAGCAGCTGCCGCTTTTATTTCTTTACATCAACTTACAATATAATTGATCTAAGTTCTCAAAATATGTTTAATTATTAATTTGTCTGGTAATTTACGAATATCCACAGTTACTCTGATTTAGTGGTTCCTACAGTCAAGACACTTCTAAAGAGGGAGAAGTTTCAGAAATAAGTTCTGAAACGCGATTTGCCATCGTTGTTCTCCACAACGAAGGTATTTAGTTAAGAACAACAGTATTCGTCAAGATTTTTTCTTTTTTATTTTTAAATGTTATGTGTAACATGAACTTCCGTAAAACCTTAGATAACTCGAGGTTTATTTGTTTTCTCATGTTTTTCAGTGGTCTCAAAGTGTTGACCGGTAGTGTATATATATCAAGACATTCGGGGAAATATATATATATATATATATATATATATATATATATATATATATATATATATATATATATGTGTGTATATATACAGCCTTTTGCATTTGCAATTAGATATATCTAAGAATTACTAGTGAAATAGTAATTATTATACTTTTAGACAGACGAAACTTGGGAACATAGTTTTAAGACATTGCGTTCTCATTGAGACATCTTCGTTATCTGATTGCACATTACCTAAATAATCAATTGTACATTTTCAGCATTTCTTATTGAGCAAAAAAATGATTAAACTATCTTAATATATTGGGTATTTGTGACACTGTCGCGGATGTGCTTCGTAATAATAAACATGGCATCAAAAATCCTAAAATATTTTAAAACTACCAAAATTTTCTAACAAATCGTTTGACTGTATATCTGATTATAAGTAATAAAAATGGGTAAACTTTTGAAACCCTCCAAAATCCAACATGATGTAAAAAAAAGTCGCTCATAAAGGATCCTTCCTAATGTACAGACAGTGTTAAAAAATATTACGTTCAGTTACAATTTCATTATATATGTAGACTTTACTTCATATGGGATCCCTATCCCACACATGGTCTATAGTAGTCAAAAGGAATTGCGGGTTTGATTCCCACCGGGGAGAATGCGATATTTGCACTCTGTCGTTCAGGTAAAAGAACAAAATACGCCTTAGCCCCCGCCTCTCCACGTGACGCGTGGAGTAGTGCATTGTTGTTATATGTATAGATTCAGCGGAAAAATAAATACAAATATACCTTTATCACAAAAGTCGCACTTGTAAGGTTTTTCGCCTGTGTGTCTCCGCATGTGGACTATCAAGTTAGACGAGTTCGAGAAGCTTCTACCACAGTACAGACATAGGCAATTGTTTGCACTTTGACCATTTCCATTGTGGACCCTCATGTGCGATCTGAATATACACAAATCAAATATATTTATTATTCTTTAAGATGAAACCATTTCATTATTCATTTTAACCTTATTAATTGTCTAATGAATATGATGACGTTCAAAATACAATAAGACGACTATAACTAATAGAATAATTTGTTTAATTCTTAGCATATTCATTTCAAAAAGATAAACATATTTTTTGCATTCGCGATTTATCTTGTAAGCGTAACTAGGAAATGAATAATCACGTGGCCATGGTTACAATCAAGACGCCACTTCACCGTATGCCTCTAACGTGTTCTCAATATATTTTGAAAACCAAAATACACTTATCATTACATTTACGGTTGGAAAATACTCTTATTAATATTAATAAGAAACTTACTTTAGATTATCTCTTCTATGAAATTTTTTCTTGCAGACGTCACATTCAAAACATTTCTCTATTTGTTTGTGTATCTTTGCATGTCTTGCTAATAAGTCCTTTCTGCAAAATCACATAATTCATTATTCAATTCAATATTAATTATTAAGCTTGACACAGCCGATATGACTCTGAATTGTACACACTGGAACCAATGTCGACCAACCCGTGACGACCACGACCACTGTGTCAAAAGTGTTACGACAAGAAGTACATATTATTTACCTTAATAATTATTAAGCCGAAAATATCATAGAAAGCTTTTATTATGTTCATTTTTAAACTATTGTATGAAACTTACCTATAAAACCGTCTATTACATATATCGCATCTATGTTGTGGAGTTCTATCCCTATCCATGAAACGAACAGAGACACTTTGACCGGCATGTGCCCTTAAAATATGCTTGTTGAGCGACACCTCATGAGCGAAGCGAAGATTGCAGGAGGAACAAGCGAATAGACGCTCAACCCGAGAACACACAGCTCGATGGCGGGCAGCGCTTTTTACTGTTGCGAACACCTAATATAACATAGTAACATTTATATATATATATATATATATATATATATATATATATATATATATATATATATATATATATATATATATATATATATATATATATATATATATATATATGCTTAAATTTAAATAACTTATATACACCAGAACCAACCTTGTCACAAAGATGACATCGAGAGGATAATTCAGGGTGATCCCTATCACGATGTTTTGTCAAGTCTGTTTTGCAGATAAATATTTCGCCGCACTCCTCACATTGCTCCATAGACGCCATTTCCTGCTAACCGCGAAACAATATTTATTTATTTAACTTTACGCTGTCTTGCCAATAGCAGAGTAGGCAGAAGGAACCTGGTGTTAACTTATTGACAATAAAAAAGGATACAATGTGACTTGAAAGGCGAAATGAGGAAATCAAAATAAATAATTGAGAATGAGGATTGAATAAATGAGAATCGAATCTATCATCCCGTCGGACGTTATGCAACTGAGACCCAATGACTTCATTTTCTTGTTTACATATTATTTTCTTAATAAAAGCTTAATAAATAAAAAAAATCATAATAGAGAGGAAGTCGTGGAGCTGCGGAAAGGCATCCGTCTGTAAGTGCATCAGTTTTTGGTTTTTAAACTTATTCCCACACAATGCACGACTCAACTTCGGCATAAAACATCGCAAATAAAAAAAAATACCAAATATAAGCGGAATAGGGAACAGAAAGTATTAACACTAACGTAGGTAACGTAGGTTCCCCTAGCCTATCCTTCTATGTGGATGAAGGATATAACGTGAAAGTAACAAAGTTGATGAACAATTCTATTACCATGTCAGCATTGGCTATTAAAATGTCCTGAAGTAAGGTTTCTTTGAATAGATTTATATTACTATTAGTTCCTTCCACATCCGGTGGCTCGCCCTAAAAATAAAAAAGTATAATTATATCTGTTATACTAAAAATGCGTCTTTTAACATTATCCTACTAATGTCTTCTATAATGTGAATATTTGACATGAAAGCTTATTCCAATTTTCAACAAAAAATATTAAAATATTTATAAGAAACTTTACACCAATATAGTTTACTTGAGAGTAACACGAGTAGGCAGAGTGAACCTAGTGTTCAATTTTCGACATATTGCATGTTGAGTGGCAAAGCCAAGCTTTGTCTACCAGAACATAGAATAAAAATAATTTAAATATAGTCATTTGCCTAGTAACATGACGTATTGGTTTATATATTTTTATAAGCTTTATATATTTTTATAAGCTTTAGACATTTATATGTAGTTGTAAATCTTAACAGAAACATTTTTAATTAAAACATAGTAAATCATCTATTATTACCATAGATAACTTACAACTTACAATACAAAAAATAATAATTACGATCTAACTTGAAGCTTCGCTCTAGTAACAAAATAAAATACGGCGTTCAGTCCCCGTATTCAACATAAAATGTTATGAAAATAGGGCGTTGCCTACCCTGCTATAACCAGAAACAGCTAAAAAAACTAACTTGCTTGCTATGATCATTATGTATCCGTAAACAGTGATGGTGCTCCAAATCACTTTTCTTAAGATACATCCTTTCACACATTAAACAACTGAACACGTTGACATCTGAAATCAAAATTTATTATATTACTAGCCCGCTCGCACTACTCAATATTTTTTGTATGATTGAACATAGAAACCTAAAGATTAAATTTAACTATTTTTTTTTAACAAAATAATATGTGTGACACTGCATTTTAACTGGTTAGCTATTTTTTTTTAACAAAATAATATGTGTGACTAAGATTAGCGTACACTTGTAGAGTGTAGGTTCGTTTCTCAGGAAGTTGAATTATTTTCATTTGCTTGTTCTGGTATGTAGGCATATCGCGCCGTTGAGACCCGCTACTCAACACACAGTATTTCGAACGTCAGGAGAAAACGGTGGAACAAAGTCATAACAGTAAAAAATATATAAACCAACCCTTATGTTGTACAGTGTGCAATAATAAATCTTCTTTTGTTTTGATATTTTTTTTGCAAAATATACAATTGTGCTTTAAAACAGCCAAATATTTCGTATCATATCCATTTTCAGACAGTTTATTGAGAATCGTCTGAAAAATATACAATTTTTATAAATTATTTTTTTATTAATTAATAAAGAAAATTTCATGTTGTCATTAAATAACTTAATAACTAATATAATAAGTAGCTCATTCATACAGTTACTAAGCAAATAATTAGCTGTTATATAAAATTGTATATAAAAGTAAATTATCATTTATATTTCTTGAAACAATGCCAGTAGTTTGGGCAAATCAAAACATTTTTTATTTTTATGCATCAAATTTATATTTTTACACATTAAAAACAAGGGATATGAAATTAATAATTAATTGAATATAATATAGAAGCAGAAATAGTCCACATATACACGGTTTACATACACTAGTAAGTAATTTCTTTGGTCTACCCCTCTTCTTAGGACCCATGAGATCTCCATGTTGTTCCCAGACATGTTTTGTAAGACCTTCAGCATCTGAGAACCCGGATCCGCACACGGGGCAATATGTATTGTTGTCGTATCCATTCTCCTCAGCTATGCAAATATTATGAGGGCAGTTTAGTCATTTACTTTTTTATTGCTTGACACTTAGCAGGGTAGACAGAAGAAACTAGTGTTAACACACTCCATTCTCTATTAATATTATAATTTTTACTTATTATTATTTTAATTATTATCATAATAAAGCATATTAAATATTTCCCGTGTCTCCAATGTTTGTGCCACAATTGGCTCTTGAAAGAGTTATTCAGATACTATATCAATATAGTTGCCAATTATTTTAACACATTACTATAACAAATCTGTAATCAATCACTGTCTGTACATGGAAGACATATTAAAAAAAACTTATATCATTTTTTAAAGCCTAAAACAAATATTTTTAAAATTTTTGTCTGTTTATCTTTGCGTTTGTATGGGTTATCTCATTTAAATGCAATTTCACTATTGTACTTGGCAAACTTCCTTCAACATTTAGTGTTTGTTTTATTTAAAAAAAGTCATGTCAATTTATTTTGGTAATATCACTACATTATTTTTATTCAATTATATAACATTTTTGTTTTTAATGTATAGATATTATCTATATATAATGACAATGTTATTAGAACAAGAAAGTAATTGATTTTATGCATAAAGAAGTAAGGTACTGTTCTATCAAGCAAAATACTTATATATGCATTGTTTTGTTACAAACATATTTTGTACATATGTTTTAGTAAAATAGTAATTTTATACCAATAAAACACACTGTCAGCAAACAATGGATGCTTTAATTATAAAAATATATGGTTTTTATATTCTACTATATTCAACAAGTTTTTGTTGAACACATTTGAAATTGTTAATTAATTTATATTTCCTGAGCACATTGATTTATTTTAATTTTCTCACTCTCATAAAGCATTTCTGCCATTCTTTGCAACATATGTAAAATATATTGCAATATATGTAAAATTGGGATGTGTGAGGAATGTCTCTACTTTAGTTTTATTTTATATAATGGTTATGAAGCAAAAAAATGTACTCACAAGTTACTAATTGATGTTTTTCACCTTTTATGTTTGTGATTTGAGATTGCTGAATATTTGTAATAGAGTTCTTGCTTTTCATTTCATCTTCACATTTTATTACATCTACAATCAGAAAGTCAAATTATCTAATACTATATTTTTATATTTAAGCAGTACAGAGTATTTTTTAAATTAATGTACACAAAATAATAAAAGTGTATCACAACTTAACAATAACAAAAAACAAATACAAGTTTATCCTTTATTTCTAAAACAAAAACTTTTCAATATATAAATTTGGATGTTTTTGCATAATTATGTGGCTATTTATTTATTAATGAAAGAGTGGAAACGAAATATATAATGTTTTCTCTGGTACTGAGACAAAGTATGCTGTTCTCCATTCAACATGCAATGTTGCCAGAATTGGAATAAATGTCTTAACACTAATTTCCCAGATTCTTTCTATGTGTAATGTTCATTCCTAAACAGACCCGAAGCAATTTTGTGACTTACCTACATCATTAAAAGTTTCTTCAACATTACTAAGGGCCAATGATAAGTCCAGATCCATATAATCCTCATTATTGTGTCGTACAAATTGTTCTGTTTTTATTTCAATGGAAGTTGCCTACACCATAAAAAGTAAATTAATTAATACAAATAATTTCACATGTGACTGTAAACCTCACTCTTGTGGGTTCAATCTTCACTTGAGAAAATGAATTAGTGTATATCTTTTCCATTGATATCAAAACAAAGCATTTCATTGAACACCACTATACAATATATAGTATGTCTAAAATCGAGCATTGTATGTTTGTGGTTGGGTTCTCTCTGCCTATACTGCTCTAGGAATGGTACAACATGAAGATAATAAAAATGTGATTTTCATAATTTTTACATGGCTATCAATATTAATTTTAATTCTTTAGTGCCATTATTACAGAATCAATTCCAAAAATAATTGAAAATCTAAAGTACCTTATAAACTAAATTATGTTCATTGTTATGTGGAACATTTTCTTTAGTTAGTAACCCTCTAAGTGTATGTTCAGCTTCTTGTGAACGAGTTTTAAAATCATATGCAATTGAAACTTTTTCTTTACAATCATTGCATATTGTAGTAGGCAGCCCATCACCTTGCACTATCTAAAAAATATATCAAAATGTTTACTTTAAAAATATCGTAGTGTAAACTTAACACACACAGCAAAAATATAATTCAACTTCGCAATGTAATATTAATTTGTTACTAAATTTCAAAAGTTTGTGGTACTTTTAAAACAATTTAAACAGTAAGGGCAAAACATTTCTAAATTATAATTAAAAAATTTTGCTCGATCGTCAGCTGTAATTAAATTACATTGAGTTCGCATAGCAATATTTCTTTCGCTAGTATGTCAACGCCAAAGGCCATAATAAAGCCTTGAAAGATAACTTGAAATTCTTATTGAAGCTTACCAGTATATTTTATTTACTAATCATTAGTTTACCTTTATACCAGTTATTGAAGTTATGACAATGTCTAATGTTTCCATGCCCAAGCGGATGTCAAAGATTGAAAACATTTTAAACTCTTTTGATAAGCACGTCCGACATAAGTTCTCAATTTTAACATTAGTGCTACTTGATGCCATTTCTATTTAATAGGCTTCCATTAAAGTCAATAAGCAAGAACATAACACAAGCACTGTTTACGTGCTAGTACGTACAAGTATCTAGAATCACAATAATTAAAATTTAACATACTGTCAATATTTAGTCTATGTCACACCATAGATTATATACGTGCGTTCCACTAAGCGATCACAACGCCCAAAACGTCCCAATAGCCGTTCCACATAACGACCTCGGTCGTTATGGTCGCGGCGAAAACGTCACTCATGAAGTCATGACTAACGATCACTCGGATCCCAAAACGACCCACCTAAAAAGGTGGGTCGTTGAGAGCGTTGAGAAAATTAGCGGTGCGTTCAAAATAAAACGCATCAAAAATGGCGACCGCAAAATTAACTTTATTTAGTGCAGAAAGATATGTTTTAGTAGATGTGGATGTTTCTGCAGCAGATGCTGAATGTGCTTCCACAAGTAAATATAATTATACGAAACAAGTTTAAAAAAATATTAAAGCCGCCAAAGACATTTTATTAATATTTAAGTGTAGGATAATAATATAAATATAATATAATATGCTAATAATAATAAAATAAGATAATAAAATACACCACTAATTACGATTTTTTTCAATATAAATCAATGTAAACAATAATTATTTAAATTTATTTCTACAGATTAAAACTTAATCTCTTAAAAAATTATATATTCTTCTTTTGTTTATTTTCCTCACCATATATATTATTTATCTGTACGCCCAAAACACACTGTAGTCCGTTCCACTTGAGTGCCCGCAAGCAAGTGGAACGGGATAAACTGTGGTCGTGAGCGCAGTCGTTGTGATCGCTTAGTGGAACGCACTGTATAATAACCAAGTGAAACGTGTTGTTTGAGGCTTTGTGCTCTTAGGCCGTCTTCCAAATTATCAAAACAGTAGTAACGACTTTTCAACTGTTAAAGTAGGATCTGATTTAGTGAGCGTGCGATCATCTGTTACTTGTAATAACTTGTGAGAGTGCTTACGGATTCAACAAGATAAACATAACCGAACAGAGCACTTTTTGATATAAACATGAGCGCAGTATGTGGTGTAGCTGATGAAGATACAATTAATTTCATATTATATATCAAATCATGATAGTATATCTTATAAGTAAAATTTTTTACTGTTATCTTGTTTTGTTCACATTGTCTATTTTGAGTTATATTATGTTTATAACTTTATAAATGATAAACTGTTATTGCTTAAATTGTCACTTAATTGTGTTGACACTTGACAGTGACGCTTAACTTATCTTGTTTTGGTAACACATCAACATACAGCCTATATAAATTGAAATGTAATATTATAAATATATATTTTTTGGGTTTATTATTTTTTATAATTTGTTTTATTTCTCATTATTTGATCTTTTTTTTGTTATTATTTTTTTAATGAAATTTAAGTATCTTTTCTATTTGATTATTATTCTTTGTTGTATGTTATAGTTTTTTATTATTCATATGACTGGCGGGTTGAAAATGGTTTACTGGTATTGAAACTATCATTTATATTTATACTTTTGTTTCTATTTTAAATTATTTATTTTAATATTTTAACATTTTACATATCTATTAATTATATTATATAATATATTTAAATTCATACATAAATAGTACTTCATATATATATATATATATATATATATATATATATATATATATATATATATATATATATATATATATATATATATATAACTATGTCGTCAATGTTGGTATTGTTACTGATGATGTTTATAACGCTCTGTCATCAAGCCAATCTTTTAGTAGTAACAGCTTACACAGTACATCTCTCCCTTAATTAATGTTATCCTTGATACTTAATGTTATGTTACTTAATGTTATCCTTGATTCTCACCTCTCAACCTGTTCGAAACTTCAATGTCATTCACATCAATGCCCAGAGTATTCCGGCTCATTTTCCAGATATGCTTGCGTCTTTGGAATCCCGCAATATTCACGCAATTCTTGTATCTGATTCATGGCTTAAGCCATGTTTGTCTTCTTCTTGCTACTCATTACCAGGGTTTCAGTTGATTCGCAATGATCGCATTGGAAAGGGTGGCGGTGGAGTGGCAATCTACTTACGTTCTCACATTTCCTTTAATATTGTTGACTTGTCCGCCCAACCTCCTCCTGTTGATGAAACTGAATACCTGTTAATTGAAGTACTTATATCCCATAAGAAAATTCTTTTAGGGGTTTTCTATAGTCCTTCAACTATAAACAATTATTTTTTATCTTTGGAAACATTATTCGAAAAAATTCTTCAGATTTCAATACTTGTATTTTAAAAGATGACACGCATAGTAAAAAACTGTTATCAATTACAGATTCATGTAATATGCACCTACTTCCCCTCTCTGCTACCCATACTTCCCCTGGCTGTACTCCCTCGCTTCTCGACCTGATAATGGTATCTTCCCCAAATTTCGTTTCGAAGCACGGGCAGTGCCCTGCTGACGCTTTTTCCTATCATGACCTTATATATCTCTCTTACAAAATTCGTCCTCCTAAAATTAAATCAAGAATTCTTCTGCGACGTAATTTTAGTGGAATGGATAAGGATCGCTTATTCGAAGATGCCAGTAAAATTAACTGGAGTACAGTAACTAAAGCCGATACTATAAATAACAAAGTTGGAATATTTAATTCATTATTGGAACAGTTGTGTACATGCATGTACATGCACCTGTCAGACCGATTAGAATGAAGCACTTACCTGCCCCTTGGATTATCTCTGATATCAAAGCCATAATGCATAATAAAAACATGGCTAAACACAGGTTTAAGCTTGATAATTGTGAAGCTAGTTGGTTAAAATATGTTAAAGCACTAAATCGCTGCAATATAATATGTAGAGACCCGCATAGACGCCATATTCATAAATCTGTCGAAAACGGCGACACCGCTAAAACTTGGAAATTTCTTGAATCACTGGGAGTTGGTAAATCTCATCATTCAGGTTCAACCAACATTAATGTTGACCTCCTCAATAACCACTTTTCATTATCTAGCGTAATCGATAGAGCTCGTAAGAAGAAGACGATTGACGCTCTTTCACTATCACCTACCCACTCTCAACCGTTTTACTGCAGGTCTTTCACAGAAAGTGATGTTAGAAGGAATATACTATCTATGTTCTCGAATGCCGTTGGTTTTGACTGCATAAGTCGTTATATGCTCCTTTCTATCCTAGATGTTGTGTGTCCTTTATTAGTCCATATTTTTAATTTTTCCATCTCTTCCTGCAAATTTTCAGATATCTGGAAAAATGCACAAGTTATCTCTTTACCAAAACATGGTACCCTAAATGCCCTTCCGATTTTCGTCCTATTTCGATTCTCCCGTTCCTATCCAAAATTTTTGAAAAATTAATCTATCATCAATAGAGCGGGTACCTTAGCCAGAATTCTTTGTTAAGTCCTTTATAATCTGGCTTCCGAACAGGTCATAGTACGACTTCTGCTTTAGTCATAGTTACCGATGATATTCGATGGGGTATGGATAATAAAAGATGTACTATCCTTACGCTTTTAGACTTCAGCAATGCCTTTAATAATGTCGACCATGATATATTATTAATGCTTTTGTATTCCTTTAACATATCTCCATCTGTGATAGAATGGTTCCCTATTATCACCAATTCTTGATTATGAAGATGCAAGCTTCACTAATGTGTAACTTAATAAACTTGAGCGAATTCAAAATCTTGTTATTCGGTTCATATTTGGCCTCCGTAAATATGATCATGTATCTCAGTTTCGTTTAAAGCTCAAGTGGCTTCCTATACGAAGTCGCCGGAAATTACGTATTCTTACCTTCTTGTACTTTGTATTATTCTGCCCTACTGCTCCTTCTTACTTGAAGGACAAATTTCATTTTATTGCTACACCGGGAAATGCGATTCGATCATCGCGCAATTTAACTCTACGCATTCCTATACATAAAACAAAAATATATGATCAGTCGTTTACAGTTCAAGCAATAAATTTATGGAACGACTTACCTGCTGCTATTTGTCAGTCAAAATCATTGTTATCTTTTAAAAATTCTGTAAAATATTTTCTTCTTAACAAAACAATAACAGCTTAGACTATATTCTTATGTATATTAAATTTATAGTTTTTCTCTCGTGTTACGGTTATATGTATAAATAGTATAGTGTGTATGTATATGGGGTACGAAGGTACGTATGAATGTATGTATTTATGTATATATATATATATATATATATATATATATATATATATATATATATATATATATATATATATATATATATGTGTATGTATGTATATATGTAAATATGTTTAAGTATTATTATGTATATATCATTTTGATTGTATAACACATACATTAATTTTATTTTATTTTAGTATTAATTAGAATATCATTACTTTTGTTAATCTGTTACGTTTTTACTTCCACCACCTACCTGTTAATTTCAGTATTGGTATCTTTTCGCCCTAAAGGTTATCTGGAAGAGATGGCTATTTAGCCATTAGATCGCCTTTTTGTACATAATATGTCTCTTATAATATAAATATCTGTAGGTTTTTTTTTAATATATATGTGTGGTGTACAAATAAAGTTATAAATAAATAAATAAATAAGTGAAATACTATAACTACACGGACAGAGGCCGGTGTAAGCCAGACTTCCGTTATGTTATAGAAGCTGAAAGGTCCTCTGCACACACACCCACTCACTCGCTGGTAAATACTATTACGGAATGTGAAATTTAAATGTTAGTTACTGTAAATTTATATTCTTTATACTTTTAAAATTAATGGCAAGTAAACCGTTTTAGCGCTTAGCAGGATGCCTACAGTACTGCATCAGATGTGAAAGTTTACAAATATTGCTGAGGTTCTGACCAAACCTAATAGCAACAATTTAAAAAGTTTCGATTAAATTGATTCAACAATACATTAAACAAAGAAAAATTCTAACAATCATAGATAGATACTAGCGACCCACAAGCGGATTTGCCCGCTTGAAATACACAATTTTAGTTGCTAAGACCGTTCTCCGAATTGTGCTGCCGCACTCATAGCGTACCAACGTACGGTCTAATTGTGCGTGGTAGATACTATGACGTCACATGTGACGTCACTACCTAGTGCTTATAGTATTGCTGGTCGGACCGTTAGCATCGTGAGTATTGATGTTATTTTGATGTTCCACGTCAATGATCCATGATTGGGAAAAATGCTTGAAACACAAGCATCTTGACATCTTCATCTTTATCTACACTATATACTTATATTTATATTAAAACATGCTCAGTTCGGTTATGTTTAACTTGTTGAATTCTACTCACAAGGCGGCCGAATTAGTAATACTGTTAACAGGCGTGGCGCGCTAGAAACGACGTTTCAATTGCTAACGTGGGGTCCGATTTAGAGAGCACCCCAACATCTGTCAGCTGTATGAATAATTCGGGCCCCTTGTGAATGTGCTTACGAACTCAACCAATTAAACATAACCGAACAGAGCATTTTTTGACATGAACATGAGTGGAGTATGTAGTGTAGTCGATGAAGATGGTTTTATTTCAAGCTTTGGATATTGGTTGTATTTCAAGCTTTTTTCGCAATCGAGGAAAGTGATGATAGTGACATAGACGTGGAACGTCTATGCTAAAGCTCCGCCCCGTCAGTACTGTAAGCACTAGTCAAGTCACTTGTGACGTCAAAGTCACACGTATTTTATCGGTACGCCGCTGTTTTGATAATTCGGAAAACGGCCATGAGGGTAGTATGTGGTGTAGCTGAAAATGGTCTTATTATAAGCTAATACGTTCAAAACACTCAACAAGGCAATTTAAATATTTTTGGTTTAATAAAAGCG
Source organism: Eueides tales michaeli (assembly GCA_018249855.1). NCBI lineage: Eukaryota > Metazoa > Arthropoda > Insecta > Lepidoptera > Nymphalidae > Eueides > Eueides tales. The sequence goes on from DWMZ01000155.1 coordinate 15,334, forward strand.
CTAGAAAAAAATTATTAATTAAGTGAAATTTTAATTTATATTGTTGTTTTTAATATTGTCTTAAAACTTTATTAGGTCACTTCCCGAATTATCAAAACAGCGTTCATAGCGTACCACAGATGACTGAGGTGTGACTTTGACGTTTCATTTGACTTGACTAGTGCTTACAGTACTGACGTGGTGAGGCGTTAGCATCGTGAGTGACATTGACATTACTTAGACGTTCCACGTCAATGTCTCTATAGTCACTTTCCTCGATTACGAAAAATGCTTGAAATAAACAAACTAAAATACTAAATAGACAGACACTAAATAGGACAATACGTTAGCAGTTTAAACGTCGTTTCTACTGTTTTTATAATTTGAAAAACGGCCCAATTCAAAGATACTGGAATGAAGTCATTGACGTTTGCCATTAAATAATATCTGTCACTGACTGCTACTTGACAAGTTGACACTGACAGTGAGCGCGGGCGCGGCTTTTATATCTGCATTCCGCGACATCGGCTCTTAACCCGTAAGTCGTATGTTAGTGAACGTGTGTCTTTAAGAGTAGGTAAGTGGACAACATGTTGTTTTCAAATAAATAATTACACTGCTTGGCGATATCTTCATTATTTTCAAATATATTTTTTATATCTAATAATGCGAAGAAAAACTTAACCTTGTATTTTATGATCGTAATACGTGATGACTCGTTATTGTATTAATTGTATATATTATTTTTTTTATTTGTGTGCACTGATAAATTAATTATATATTTTAATTATTATAATATTTAAACGTTGTTTATCATTATTTTATCAACATTAGTATATTATTTTCATATCAAAATATAAATACCATGTTATGTTGATAAATATTTTTATAAAGTATTTTTTTAAAAATGCTTTCTATTTTTTTTTATATTTAAATCTATACGAATTATACTAAAGTAAATATTTATTGTGTTTGTAAAATATAGGTAACTTGTATTATTGTTAGCTTAGTACTATTCATATTATTTTAAACATATATCAGTAATTAAATTAACAATAATAAATTGGATTACAAACTGCTGCTACCATAAAGAAGACCAACGCGATCGATATGATATAGTATCCAAACATCAGAACTATTATAATGTGATCAAAAAGTTACTCGTGTCGATTGTTGATGACATATTAACAATATTTTTTTTCAATTACATCTTTTTTATTTAAGAAACGTTTTACAGTAATATTACTATAAAATAGCCTGCGTAATTACAAAAACTATTTTTTTATTTGGTTTTTTGAATATTATTTATGATATACGGACGAGGGTAGTTTAGAAAAATATCTTTTAATTATATATCTAGAGTTGTACCAAGTTTATATTTAATGAATCAATCTTTCCTTATTTGCTTAATTATTTTTTTCCGTTCGGCGTTCCGTGTGGCGATACACAATGCCGATCTTTCTTACTGCGGAAAATCACAAAACAATATAATTGACTTTCATCTGACCAAACCCATACTTATCGCGTACAACGTTTGACCAACTTCATCTGCGCCGCGTTAGATATAAAATAGTAAATGATATATAAATTTGATTATTTATTACGTCGGTACGATATTTATTAAGAGTAAGAATTTCCTCTTTCTTCTACTTAAAGAACAAGTCAATCTAGTTAGCCATATTTTTTAAACGATTTCCTATAGAAACATTAAAATATGTTCCTAGTTATTCTGTAGTATTGCTACTATGTCGTATCCTATTTGGAAGTTAAAATGGCTTCAAGCTTTGAAACACGAAGTTGGTAAAGAGCAACTTCATTGGTTGTACATAATATGCATAGTGCTTACCTGTGTATACAACTTTACTAGTTATCTTGTTCTGGCAACTGTTACAATTATTTTACAAATTCTACTTTTTCCAAAGAAATTAATCGTTAATATACTTTCCTACGTTTCTAAAATCTGAACTATTATGATTCATCTTTTTTACTTTCTAAATAGTTCATTATATCATCATAAATAATTGTTAATTTTTAAATTTTGTCTTATATCTTATAAGTAAATAATATACTTTGGTACCAAATATCAAGTCTCTAGATCGTCTAGAAGTGGGTTAGGCTTTTGATGACTGAGCGAGTCACAAAATTGCGATGTCAATAACCGTTTGAGTTAAATCATTGAAGTTTTATAAGCTAGGAGATTTTAATAAATAAGCCAAATTTCTTACATGTAAACAGTTTATGAATGGCTAAAAATTATCTAGAAAATCATTTCGGAGTCCGATTGTGTGGTTGCGCGTTTTCGGCTATTTTACATGGCTGGAAAATATTGAAATATGTAAACAATATCAACTATGAACTCACAATCAGAGTTAACTTTCCAAAAATAATCCATTTTAGCTAGTCCCGGTGAACCACCATTTTAACACTATTATTTTATTTTTCTTAATGTCATTATAACTAACTCCTACTAACTCTCCCTAACGAAACCATATATTTTGTAGTGCTAATCACGAAAAATTAGCTTGTTAGTAATAAATTATGAGAAGTGTTCTAGGGATCCTGTACTATTAATACTGTTATAAGAAAATATTTATGTTACATTGAAGAACTACTCATAGACTTTTTCTAAATATTGTTGTCGTAATACTAATAAAAAAAAAACATTTTCCAAGAAATATAATAGCTATATTACTGTATATAATATAACATGATAAAAGTGAATCCACTATTCTATGGTCTCAGAATTAATATATTTATATACGTTAAATATCATTTTAAAAGTATAGCTTTAACAAACTTTTATATTTACATATATATAGTATAAACTATCTATTTATTTTCAAAATAAATAGTTTCAAACTTTAAATATACCTGAATATTACATCCCGGAACGGGAACTGACAATAATTGAATATTTGTAAACGAAATACATAATGGTTCTAAATAATATGCATCTGACAAGAAACGAACAAGGGTGGATGAAGTATGACCACAGCTCGTGGTTTGTGGGTGCACTTGAACACCCTTCGCTACCTTATTATAAAATTAAAGTAGTAACGCCTAAGCCAGCCTAAAAACTAAATAAAAAAAATTTTTACTTACATTCTCTAGAACAATGTAGTACAAGAAAAGCGAAGATATCTCGATCTTACAATTAGAGAACCAACATATATCGTAGGTATAAATAAGAATTTTCTTGTTAAACTTATTATTATTGTTTAGGTTTTATATAACGGTAATAAACTTATTATTGTTCTTTAAATATTTTTATTTACTTAATTTAATTTATTTATAACGAAGAAAACAACAGCATATATTTAATTACAAACAAATAAAAACTACTACAAAAATAAATGTAATAAAAGTTTTCTACTTATAAAATATAACTACACATAATTTGATTATTTTATTATAACTTTAAAGGATAAAAATACATATTTGAACTTTCAATGATAAACATACATTCATGAAGACTTCAAGCGTATTATTTTTACTTTTTAAAAGAAACAGAAGATAAATGGAAGAAGTCAATGTTACAATATTTTTTTGTACAATAATGGTAGCGGGTAGAAAAAAGGAGTCAGGTGTTTACTTAATATGTAATTCATTTATGTAAAATAGATTAGACTGGGGTATTCTGGTTCTTTTTCTTTGTACATTAATATTCAGACGCGCAAGTAGTGAAGTTGAATCCATGCTAGCCGAAACAAGATATTAATATTTTGCGACGGTTGGACATGTTGACAGCTGTCACCATAGATCTCATAATTCCTATGTTTTAAATCTCTATATGTTTGCATAGGCAACATATAGATGTTCAGCTCTTTGATAAATTTTACTTGTATATCTCTAAGATGGCTATTCTAAGCGCATAAAATTTTTTAAACAATTAATATTTTTAAAGTGAACCAATAATAAAAAAGTGAAAGAAATTTATAAACGTTCATCAGAAAATATGCGTGACACAAATTAATAATATAAGTTATCGTAATAAAAAAAAGCTTATATTATTAACTATTTTAATCTAAGCTTTCTAAATTTATAACGAAAACTAGATAACACATGTTGTGTTATCTAGTTTTTGTGCACAAAAATGGAACAGTTAGAACAGTACAATTTACAAATGCCTATTCTGTGGCGTGAGATAGACACAGAAACAAACTCTATTAATTTTCCACGTTGCCTATCTCTTGAGATGGTGTCCTTTGTCGATGTTGTATTTAAATTTGCAAAAATTAACTCGTGGTCTGTCCTTAACAATTTGCCTTGTGATTCTGTTCGCAAATTAAATATCATAAAAATAATAGTGCAGAGAAACGACAGAGCGCTTGGCAATTTTATTAGTTATTTAACTTGGCTTGGCACATTTTTATTTTTTAGTTCTCGAACACTCCTATATTTTGCTTTATTATTTAATTGTAATGAAAACTGATAGGTGAGTTCACTTAACCTCTAATTTATTAACTTGTATGTTAAGAATATTATTCACTTTGATGTATGATGGAAAATAGTGTCGAGGTTTTAATTTTTTTTCCTTTGTTATTATATTATTTTTAAAATCTGTCAATATTTTGTCCAAAATGTTTTCAAAACTTTCTATTTGTAGTTCAGTGCAGGTGTATTCGTTATATAACTGATAAAAATAACTTTTGTTTATTAGTATATTCACCTACTCTTTACATGTTAGTCTTTCATATAGCGACATCTCACTAACACGCGACACGCTCTTTTGCTTACAAGGATCGTTTCATATTTTTCATGTCATCTAACTTTTATTTGACGCAGGATTTTTTAATAGACTTCTTACTATAGTTGGTCTAATACTTTGTATTTCTTTTACAATTCTTCTACTTAATACTATTTTAAATATCTTCTCTCTTCATTATCAGCCCAACCCAAACTCAAAGAAGATGTAAAACTTACATATTCTTTGAGTTTTGGTTGAATTTGGATGACCTCGATAATTATCAACTGATTCTTTCTTACTTCTCTCTGTTTGTATAGACTGTGCTGTACTGTCAGGTCTCTTATCTTTTTTATACTCAGTGACTTTTTGACGTTACTAATAATAATTTCATCTTTTTGTTTTTTAATAACTTCATTTCTTAGTCTCCGGTGATATTTTGATCGTCTTCTCGCTTCCAGCAAGATATTATTTTATGGATGTGGGGGCGTTTGGCCTTTATCATCAGACGCAGTAAAACTCAGATCATCTCATACTTTTTAGTCTTCTTTTTCTATATACCCGTTTTTTTCTGATATTTTTGTTTTTCCCCCTTTTTTATCTATATTTCTTACTAGATATTTTTTACTTTTTGGTAACTTTTTTACTTGACGATTTTTTACTTTGTGCGCTTTTTTAAATTCTCCATGATATCTAAGTAGGAGCATAAAAATATTATTTATTTCTTTACATTCAAAATATCCATAACATATTTTTAAATACATAAACATCCAGAACCTAAATAAATATCTATATTAAACAAATACTTGAAAGGCAAAAATAGAATTCGCTACCTTCAATCACAGCATTAAATAGGAGTTAAGGGGCCGTCCATTAATCACGTGATGTTTTTTTTAGCAATTTTTAACCCCTCCACCCCTCTTGGTGATACGTGGTGAGGCTTAAGACCAATCCGCCCTCCCATACCCAAAATAACGTGTATTTTTAGTATTCATCAAAATTTAACTATTATATCTGTCCTGATGACGTAACTTTTTAAAAATTCGGCAATATTTCGACTTAACTCGACGAACCGAGTCAGAAAATATATATAGTTCAAAATTTTTATATGTATGTACATATTTCCACTTCTTCTTTTTGAAATAACTCTTGAACGCATAGAAATAATTAATTTTTGTGAAATGATCATAATGATAATAATAATGAAATTTTACTCTCGCAATAAGCGTTTGACGAAAAAATGAATACACGTTATATCTTACTGGACGCCCCCCACCCCCTTGTGATATTTCGTGATATTCACTGAACCCCCTCCCTCCCCCTTCGAGGCTCACGTGATTAATGGACTACTGTAACTAACTGTACTAACTGTAAATGTGGCAGCAAGTCTATATATTTCTAACATACACTTTACTCAGTCCTTTGGAGCGTATGTATTTTCCTTGTCATGAAAATTACCAAAGATGACACCAGAAAAGTGATAAAATCGTATAAAAATTGCATCACACGTTTTTCTTACAAGTATTTAAATTAATCTACGGTATTTGTAATAAAGTTAAGTTAGTATATAATGACAAGATTCAAATATAAAAACATGTACTTACCAAGGGAATCACGGGATTGGCTGGCCCATTGACCCATTTCGAAAGGTAAACGTAAACTGGCCAAGTATTGTTTAAAATTTGCTCAGCGCTGGTAGCCGGCGTTTAACTACAAATCTTTTTTTTTATGTTAACAAATAAGTTACAGTACTTTTTGATAAAAATACGATATTTTGTTTATTTCGTTATAAGATAATGCCAAAGAAAAAATAATTTAATAAGTATTAAAAGCGTTATGTTATATATTTTGTTACTTTTTTAAATAACAAGTATCGAAAATTAAACAATTTTAAACAAATGTGGGCGAAGTAAAAAAACATTATTTAATGCTTTAACATAAATTAGTTAAATTTATTTAAGATATTTTTTTTCAAAAGAACATAAAAATCCAAATAGAAATATTTAATATTTTAAAATCACGTAATGTTAAATATGGTCATATTAAAAATCACTTATCGATAAATGTATAATATGTAGCATATAGAGTAAAAAATAATAGATGATTCAAAAGTAGTGTATTGCTACATTACGTTTATAAAATATAACTGTTGGGAACACTTAACCGTAAAGCAAGCCAAATATTGTAGCATGATTTTTTCTTTTTATGCAACCGGGTTGTTTCGTATTTTATAATTATTTAAAAGCAGGATCAATTTTGTAATGATAATATCGCGTATTTATGCCAATAGAATAATTATATGATGGTAGTGGATTGATAATTAGTATATATAATAATAATTAATAAATTAATTAATAGTGCCTGGTATATGAATAAAATATTTTTCTTAAGGACAGATAAATGAAATACATATTAAATATAGCTTTGTTGTTTAATGATTTATTTTGATGTAACCTTTCATATTTATATTTTTTTAAATAATAAGAGCGAAACCTACTTTTCCTAAATTCTGGGAACATTCAACAAGTGTCTCTTCTCTCTGTTCTGTTTGTCAGGTAAGATCTGAATGATACATTTTTAGCTATCTTATTAAAGATAAACATATAATTGCATAAAACAACATCTTATAAGAAGGTTCATCCTCTCTTTCCCTTCAATGTGGAAAATATGTAATTTTGCAAAACAAATAACATTTCAAATATTACCCTTTAATATGGCAATTTATCTTTATGGATAATTCTCTAAATGATAAATTGAGCTTAATCAAATTAAATAATATAAAAAATGATAAATTAAAAAATATAATATAGAAAACCAATATTGCAAAACTGCATTGTTTCACATACATGTTCATTCAAACATTTTTCCATTACATTCGAATGAGATGTAACATATACTTTAAAAAAATATGTATATACGAGTTTATAAGATAATATTATGACAGTGAAAGCGGTCGGACACGCGGCCAAGCACTTCTCACTTTCTCCATCGTGAAGCCTTCGCCTGTTTCGCATTCTCGTCTTGCACTACAAAGCGCCATCTTAAATAAGTATCTCAGTGTAGGTTATTTGATTTATATTTTACTCGTATAGTGTAGGTTATTTGATTTATATTTTACTCGTATATTTATTTATTTTTACTCCGCTAACAATTGTCTGCTTACCAAAGCTCCTTTAATGCGATAATATGCTTAATGAAGCATAAACAATTTATACTGTTGTAACGCTAAGCTTTGAGTTTAGTTATCAGTAATTTTTATAACATTCATTAAATAATAAACAAGAAAAAAGACATGTGTCTGCTACATTCTTTATGGATAATATGTCTCAGCCCAGGAAATAAATTTCCTTGAATTGTTGGAAATGTTAAAAATAGAGGGTACTGTTAAACATAATGGTAAGCGTTCTGTTAAAAGCAACTAGTACGTCTTACAGCTTAAATGTGAATTACATTTAGGAACCACAAACGTGTGACTGTAAACGCGATAGGTTGTGGGTTTAATTTCCACTCGAGGAAATGAAATAAACGAAGAAATGAATTTATTAATAATTTTGAAATGATATATTTGACGTTTTCATTTCACTGCTCTGATAAAAACGCAAAGTGCGGTGTTTAATTCCGCCACTTAACACTCAATAATATATTCAACAGAAAGTGGGAAACGAAATGAAATGTCTTCACCCTAGTTTCCCTAATGCCCTCTGCCTATCCTGCCATGTATGGGATAGAGCGTGAAGCTGAAAAAAGGTTATATAAGAAAAATTCTTATATAAGTCTCGCTTACACTTAATCTCACTTACGCTTAAACTTACTAATAACCTAAGTAACAAGGTCTTTACAAGTTATTCTATCTTAAAAAGAAACTATATAGTTCTTTAACGGGAAATAAATTTCTTTGTTATTTGAGTACCAAAAATTTCATTTTCTAGTAAATAAATTCAACGACATATTGGAAGTGCTGTAATTACATCTATAGTGTAGTTAGAACCTTTAACTAACTGCTAGTAATTAAAACTTGTCGTCTACAAGACAAGTAGTTAGCGATAGCTTCTCTAAAGCATCCAACTGTTTGTTGCACTTGGCCTTTAGTAACTTTAGTAACACTGTAATTAAAAGCCATATTGCTATTTCTTTAAATAATATATATATATATATATATATATATATATATATATATATATATATATATATATATATATATATATATATATATATATATATATATATATATATATATCTTTTTTTATGTCAGCTTCATTATTATTATTATTATTATTTAGGCTGTATTCCGTTATACGGTAGGCAGCAGGGTAGACGGAATCTGAGAAGAACTTAGTATTAAGACACTATTACAATTAAGACACTTCTGTTTCCCTTCCTATCCCATACTTTATTTATGAAGTCACAAAAGTTAATAAGTAATAAATTTTACTCTACAATAATGTGTAACTTTTGAATATATAGAAATGATTGTGATTAGATTGTTATATATTTCCCAAGACATTTTATTTAGTGTTAGATTATGGCATGATGCTGTATTGTTTTTATAAGTAGAAACAATATAGCATCCACGTAGTTATATAAAAAATCAAAGAAACAAGGCTTCAAAGAACTCACTCTGACGTTGAAAACTTATACTGTCCGGGGCAGGATGGAGTTGTCGTAAGGCTTTCGTACTATTTAAATTTTAAAATATTATTTGATCATTTATTTTGACAAATCCAATGCCAAATGATAATTTTAAAAGTAGCCAATAGACTTTTTAGTGTGAGAAAAAAGTTTATTTCAATGCGTATAATGCGAATTACGAACATTTTTGCAACATATTTTCTTTCTAGTACTTGCTTTAATTTTCTATTGCAATCTTATATTCTTCTATACTATTTGTTTCTATGCATTGAAGGTAAGCTCTATCGATGTACTACAATCGTCAAAATGATCTTGACGGCAATTGCCTATACCTACATTATTTAAGTCTTTACTAGATTTGCCCACTTTTCGTCGTCGTCATCTTCTCAGCCGTGCGACGCCCACTGCTGGACATAGGCCTCCCCCAAGGATTTCCACGACGATTGGTCTTGCGCCTCCCGCATCCAGCGGCTTCGCGCGATCTTGACCAGATCATCGGTCCACCTGGTAGGAGGCCTGCCCACTGAGCGTCGTCCGGTTGGTGGTCGCCACTCGAGAACCTTTCCGCCCCAACGGCCATCGGTTCTCCTAGCTATGTGTCCCGCCCACTGCCACTTCAGATGAGCAATTCTTTGAGCAATGTCGGTAACTTTTGTTCTCCTACGGATGTTTTTCGGATCTTTTGACACCCACTTTTACCCCTCGCTTATTTTGAATGATAAATTCACTTCAAGTTTTTTAAGAGGCAACATTGTGTTTGTCAGTACATTTAGGAAATGCACACACACTTACATAGCCGAATGTAAAATTTCGGTTTCGACAAATTATAGAATCCTTATTACTTTATGTATACATGCCACTTTTAATGCTCACACAATAATAACATACTATAATAAAATATGCTTATACGTTAAAATAGTTATCAAAGGCACCTTTATGAAACGTTTTTTTAATACTGAATGACAATGTTACTTTCATAATTATTTAACATGAAAGTCAACTGACGTTATGTTCATTACTTTCACAAGCTCTTTCATGGAATTTTCAATTTGCTTAAATTTGTTTTTAAAATTGACACGCAGAACGTTGGGCAGTGTATTATCCTAAAATATATTTTTATAAGTCAGTTAAAAAAAATGTATTGACAGTTTTCAATATTATATATGTATTTACAAACATTTGTTATTTTCTTATAGGTACACTATAAATTAAACTAGCAAGCAAGCAAGAGGAAGCTGCACTGACTTCTAATGAACTATTTTGCCATAATTGTATTGCTTTTTATCCGAAATATCCTAACCAAACCCTTACAGTTGAAATGCTATAAGATCGTATGTATGATAACAGGCGTATTTTTGTAAAAGTTTGTTATACTCACAATGGATTTCATTAGTTTCAGGTGTGATCCACGACTTAAATTTATTAATTATTAAACATAGATATTCAGTCTTAATTTCACACACATCGTAAGACATGCAATTGAGTAAGAAATAATGTTACGTTTAAAATAGTTAACATACATTTATTATTTTTATTTGTAATACATAGATGTAATCCTTCAAATTCTCTGGAAGATAGATACACGCTGACGCTGACTTTTATTTAGTTATTTTAAAAGTTTACACTACTGATCAATTTGTTTGCGGTTTTTTTCGAAACTATAACTTAATATATAACTATAATAAAACCTATCGTTTTTGTAAAACTTTTAAATGATACTCCACTCATGGTGCTCATAGAGCCATTTGATGTGTCTATATAGCCTTCTTCGATAATAATAATACAAAAAGGTTTTTGAGTTGAAATCAGTAGCTTCTGAGCTTATCGCTTATATTAACGTACATTTTAACGCCTTGGTATATATTAATGTCAATGTTTTTTCTCGAATAATATCTAAATATAGAACTTAATTTTATCATAGTAATGTCACACTAATACTTTTATGACTTTATTATGCAACTTTTTTATTCCAATATTCAATTGTCAAATGTTGACTTTTCGGGGATTTTTTTTTATCTTTTCCCGTCAGTTTTTATTATATACTTGGATTAGGAGTTAAATATTTTTTTCCAATTAGGAAGTAACTGTTTCTAATCTATGTTAGTATAGACTAATATTATAAAGCTGAGGAGCCTGTTTGGTTGAACGTTAATCTCATACTCATACATGCTAATCTAAATACTTGTGGTACTAATTTACTCAAGAGCTACAATATCTAACTCTTATGTCAATTAACAATAAGAAAGATGGTTTCTTTACATTTGTTTATAGCTTGTTGTTTTATTCTTTATAGTTTATAGACTAGTTATAGACATTTTATATTGCTTATAGACTGTATATAAAAATGCAGAACAGAAGAATACCACAATCTCTCTAAAAGTTCGGTCCTCTATCTATGGGAAGAGAGACTACTAAAACGTTCTGCTGAAATAGGCCACAGACGGAATATGTCATAGATATTCGATTAATATTTTATAAAGGCTAAAATGTAATAAGAGTAAATTATAGCCAATCCTATCAAAATATTTATTTTCTCACTTAAAAGGAGTGAAACTACCTAGTTGTCAATAACACAGCCACCCACCTCCATGACCTACGCGCGCCACCCTATGAGGTAAAGCGGGTGTCAAATATCCCGGATTTTGTAATGTGTTGGTGCATTTTAAGCTTATTTTGTGGATCTCTGCCTCTAGGCAACATCAATAATGCTGGCTAGTTCCTCGAAACTGGGCACACGTGAAAATGAGTTCCTATTTTATTATAAATGAAGTAAATAGATCTGCGGCCGTAAACTTTCGCATGACCTATTGTTCGACTGTTTTAGCTGCGAGTTTCAAACTCTTAAGATATTGCCTTTTCTGGAGCGAAATTTAGTAAAGATTAACAAAATCGATGGTAACCTTTAGATATTAATCAATTTAATATATATATATATATATATATATATATATATATATATATATATATATATATATATATATATATATATATATATATATATATATATATATATATATATATATATATATATATATATATTAATAACCATAGATGCTAACATAATAATTATGAAATGCAAAACGACGGTATCTTTTACCATGTCTATAAATGATGTCTCAAAAACGAAATTACATTACAAATTTATCACCATCTTTTTTATATCACTGTAGTCAATAAAGACCTAGTGTTAAAACTCTGTGTTCTCTCTGCGTTTTTTTTCTTTACTTTCTCCTTTGTTTCATTAAAGCGGGCTAGCGGAGTAGCATTGTCTTACATTGTCTTACTATTAATAATCAAAGTATATATATATATAGTACTAAATGCTAATAAACATACAGTTTGTAACTTTCATATTCGGACAATACCATTTACATTTTATTTTTTCGTAGCCTCATTTCTAAGAATAAAACAAAACAGAAAATCAAATAAATATACATTTTAAATATACATTTTAAGTTAGATATTTGTCCCGAGTTAAAACAGATCTCGACACCTGTATAAAACTCTGATTGAGAATTAAAGTTCGGTGAAGTTGAGAAGGAAGCATTACTTATGTAACTTGGCTTTCGTCTTTGTAATATTATAGTTTAAGATAAAGTCATTCTCGTATATTACTTTAATATTCGGACATCTTCATATATCAATATTTTGAAATATATATATATTTTATTTTATAGATTTTAATATAGTATAGGTTAATAATTCTTTTTTATTACGTCTTTAAAAAATTACTCGGCTACCCTATTTCAAAATTCAGTTAAGGCTTAAAACAAAATTTTACAGGAGAGCGCGCAAATACATAAAAGTTGATGTTGGTAGTCGCATCGACTATTCAAAAACTTAGTAGGTCACTTACTAGACTTACCAGGCTTATAATTGCTTAAAATTATTTAGCAGACAATCATATATAATAAAATAATAATTATAATACCATATTCATTTTTGTATTTTTCTTAAAAATGAAGTTATGATGAAACTACCTTTTAGCTTGCGGCTCCGCCCGAATGATCGAAAAAATAAAAAGTTGCATATAGCCTTTCTCAGTAAGTGGATTATCTCATACAAAATTATTTTTGTCCGTCCAAACCAGTAGGTTCTAATATTAAAGCGCTTTGTAATAATTAGTACAAATAATAGGTATTATATTGTAGGTACACGCTATGCGTTAAGGCCCGCAAGTCGTACGGGGTACCACACTAGCCGCGACGATCACTCTGCTCTTGTGTTTTGTAACTGTGATATTTTCTAAAATATCAATTTTTCTGACATGCCGTAGTAGGCAATTTTATCTATACAAAATCTACAACAAATCCAACTCATTTAATTGAATAAGAAATAATACTGTGTAACTTAAAATTGTCCCGAAATTAACTTTTAATTTGTAAAACGTTTAAATGGTTATTGTAGGTTGTCCTTAGAAGTGTTAGTCCTAGGATCCCCAGCTGCAGGTCTAGCGACGGTAGAAGCAGTTGTCTGTCTGTGCGTTTGTACGCGCTAATTTAGTGTTAGCGACATTTTGTATTTATTTTATTTAGATAGCTTAGTAAATAAAAAGCTACGTCATTTTAAAATACAAAATTATTATTTAGCTATAATTTTAGTTTTAAATGTACTTATAGATTGTTTTAAAAGTACTAATGTTGTTATAACAAGAAAATAATTGAGATATTGTAGATCAAGCGGGCGAAGTGTGGCGGGTGGGTTGTTAGTTCAAATGTATAAAGCTATAGAATACTTATTTGTTAGTATTTTTTATTAGGAAATATTTTGTGTCATTTATCGAAAAAGGCGTAAATATGTAATTAGTTATTTTCATTCAATCATACTGACGGAGCCTGAAGCAAAAGCAAGTTTTAAACAAAATTTATTGGCTTGATGTGGGATATTATAGATTTATACATTTTTGAAAAATCCGGACGCACGCACGTATTGCACTGGTTTGTACCACACCACGGTATCGATGATGTCCTAAGCGTCATTCAAGATAACCGGAAAAAAAAATGTATAAATAAAATATATTTTCTTCGCCAAAATTGTCTTATTTAATAGAAAAATACACTCACATCACAACATACATCACATCTATCTAGGTAGTAGATAAATCCAAGATAAAAAGGTGACTGAAGCAACATATAGTCAATATGTTGCTCCACAGTCCCTTCTAGTCCTATAAAAATTAGTTCAGCCAAAGCCGAAGCTTAGCCCGGACAAATAAACAGAGAGAGACAGGAAAAAGAAACTAAAATTGTTTGCTTATGTTTTGTTATCGTAACTATATGTACTCGGAATTACACATTTTAAAATCGCATATGTGAAAAAAACACTGCTATTTTTTATTTTTTACTTCAACGTACTCAAAAAGAGCTAACTAATGAAATGAATTGAATAATATGACTTTATTTATTCAACATATATTGCATACGCGCAAAGCCAGGAAAACAATTGCATTAACAAGGTAGTATTTAATAAATCTACATTTCAATATAACTAAAGGGAGGAGGGTGGTTTATGGGAATGAGTCGGGAGTGCCTGACGTATATAGCAGCGGCTCGGGGCTCTAACACTCTCATTTGCTCCTGGGACACGGTACTAGGAGATTCTTGCTTGTTATTTGAACTTGCATACATCGCTCGTGTATTAAATTTTACGAAGAAAAGTAAAATTTATATATAAATTTGAACTCAATTAAAATGTTTTGTTTTAATAACTTCTTGCGTTTTAAGAGGGGTCGGCGAAGATGGAGAGGAACAGAGGTAAGATATTTTTTTTTGTTAAAAATATTGGAATCAGGCAATTTCCTCGGCCCAAAATATAAAAGATACATTTTAGCAGCCAAAAGAAGATTATTTTTATAATGACTGCATATCTTACTACTCAACTTGTGTGGGTATCCTATAATGTGTGTAATCCTATAATGTTCCGTCCGATATATTCATATAATCTGGAATGCTATTTATTATTTTGATACACTAAAAATGACAATTTGGATAGGTTAGAAAAAATAGGTTCTGCTGTATCGCTGTGTAAATCCGTCTTAAGACACATAGTTACAAATGATTTACCAAATATTAAAGTTAAAGATAATAGCAGAATATATAATATCTTTAAGTACCTTTACTTCACAGTCAACGAACGACATAAACTTTTAACAACAGCAGGAGTTGAATTCGCGCTCTTTGGAATTCGGCTTTAAAATTCAAATGTGATCTGTTTGCACTTTAACATATTAAACACATTTTATACTGTTATAAAATTGACAATATTATTCCTTCGTTTAAATAAATGTTTAAGTGTAATGAAGTAGACTGTGATTTTTCTACATCAGAAAAAATATATGTTCAATCTTTTACGTTTCCTGACATTTATTTATAAGTTTGATAAGAGTGACTTAAATTCAGCCGCCAAAATAAATTGCTTAATAATAAAATGCTTAAAGGCTTAGTTGTAGTCCATTTTATATATTTAATATTTTATTTACTGTCAATAGCTCTATTATTTAAATCTCCATGTTATCTGTTTCATATTGTAATACGAATGCATTGCGAATATGCACACGCGTCTTTTTATATATATATATATATATATATATATATATATATATATATATATATATATATATATATATATATATATATATATATATATATATATATATATATATATATATATATGTTTTTAATGTTAGCTATTTTCAATTTTTCAGTCTAAATTTGTGAAGGCATATATTGTATATGTAGAATATATGTATTGTGTATATGCAGACTGCATTGCGATGTATGTAGCTATTACACTTTTTTGACACACTGACTTTCTGCGGGCTTATTTTATGATGTTAATCTTGTACGACATTTTAACATATAATTGGTATTTTGATAGGTAATAGCAAATAAAATAAATAATGTTGAAGAAACCAGCAAACCCGAAAACATTCGTGCGTGCGCTTATCAAAAATTATGTATGACTCCTGTCATATATATTATATATATATATATATATATATATATATATATATATATATATATATATATATATATATATATATATATATATATATATATATTATATTTTTCCAAGTAGGAATCGAACCTACAACTCATCGCTTTTACATTCACATGCGTCCCTGCGCCATAGAAATTTCCTTTGGTATTTCAAAGGAAATTAAAGGAAACAAATTTCTCACACGTTAGAGACATTTTTAATTGGAAGTGCTTTTCAACTAATATGCGTTAGTTTTAAAGTTATATTAAAGTTGATTTGTAAGCAAATACAGCTAATCAAAACTTTGTTATTAGTTCTACTAAATTAGATTAAAATAAGAACCTAACTACTGAGTTTCTCCTTAGATTTTCTCAAAAGAAATATTTGTCCAGACGCCGGAACTTTTCCGTCGGACTGGTAAAACTGAACTTACGAGTAGTATCCTAATCGGCTACTTAAGTTTTTTATACTTGATGTTTTTATATTTTCTTTTTTAGAATTATATTAATTTATAATTAATATCGTAATCTTTATTATATTGCAGTGAGGAAATAAATTAAGTATATTGTAGATAATATTTAATTACGATTAAAGGTCAGTTTATTAAGTTGATAACATCTTAAAATATTATGGAATATGTAACTACGGGCTTATTCACAATATTGCGAGAGTTTGTATATCGTTTAATAGAAAACTTCGTCAGGCCCAATCAACAAAATAACACTGCTACTTAATTTCAAACGTTGGATACATATATGCGTCATATATAACTAATATAAAAAAATACACACTAACGAGTATCAAAATTTACATGTTATGGTCCAGATATTTGATTATATTTATCGGAAACAAAAAAAATATTTTCTTAAGGAGAATGCAAGAATTGAGAATACACTTAAATATATATACACTAAAAATCTATGAAATGTAGAATAATTAATCAATTTATTTATTGTTGTTAGTTGATTTGCAATAACAAACCATGACACCAATGACTGTAAAAAACGGAACTCGATGCAAAAATATGCTATATATATATATATATATATATATATATATATATATATATATATATATATATATATATATATATATATATATATATATATATATATATATATATATATATATATATATATATATATAT
>DWMZ01000156.1:0-32720 GCA_018249855.1 Eueides tales michaeli
ATATATATATATATATATATATATATACATATATATATATATATATATATATATATATATATATATATATATATATATATATATATATATATATATATATATATATATATATATATATATATATATACTTGACTTATAAAATATAGATAATAAATAAGTCATAGTAAAGATAATTACAGAATTTAGGGTGAAGGCTATAATTATCTTCTTCTATTGCAATAACTTTTCTTTTATAAATATCTGATGCCATTGTTTGAGATGAAATGGTGACTTCTGATTTAAGTGACCTACAACTTTCAAGTCTTGGCTCTTCAATCATAACAATTCGACGCAGTCTAGGTTCCAGTGGATTTTGGGTCCATAATTCTAAAAAAAAATTTATTTAAATGAATAGCAATGCAAATATTTCTCTTAACCTACTGTTATTTATGTAGCTTTTAATGCAAACGCTCACACTCCAATTTACATAATAAGCAATACTTTTCTATCATTGCTAAAATAAATTTATTAATTAAATTGGTAAGTTTAATAGGGTTGCTTCCATTTTGTTCTACCACATATTGAGTTCATATTTATCAATAGAATAGTAAAACAACATAAAAGATTTGTCATGTAATAAGAAATAATATGATTTATGGTAGTCTTCTTGAAAGTTAATCAAACGGTTATGTTATTCTAAATACTAAAAATAAATATGGATGTCAATTGACTTACCTTCGGATTTTGTATCGAAATCAGGTATACGAGTGTATTTGACCACAGATTTATTTTGTTTCATATCAAGGGGATATGAAAAATTATCTATTTCCATGTTAAGACTAAGCAGTTTATTAATTTCCGCGTCCTCTTCTTTAGATGCTGAAGCATCCATTATAAATTAATATTTTTTTAAATGTAGTTTATTTTTCATAATCCTTATTTAGACAAAAATATATTTCGACACTGAATTAATATTGTTAATTTTTAATTATGCTTATTTTTATTTGTAAAAATTCATGCTGTGATTTTATTCTTTTTGGCTGTCATTTTTTCACCCTCGTTATCTGTTTTTATTTCAGGTTGCTACTTCCTGTGTTTAGTTTCTTTTTAGCAGTTGTCTCTTATCTGGTAGACTTGGCAGTGCTTGTCTATGCCTTCTTTAGATTATTCATAATAGACTATGCCTTTTTTTAACTTAGCAAATGATTATCTTAAATAAATAAATTGGAATAAATTGTTCTTAATTTAAATATAGATATAGGTTAGGCATAAACTGTAAAATTTAAACTAAGGCCATTTTACGAATTATCAAAACAGTAGAAACGACGTTCAACTGTTAACGTGGGTTCCGATTTAGTGAGCTCGGTTCCCTTATGAGAGTGCTTACGGAATCAATAAGTTAAACAACCGAACAGAGCATTTTTTGATACAAAGTCGTGTAGCTGATGAAGATGGTAAAATTTTTGTATTTTTTTTTATGGATAAGACACGGCAAACGAGCGTAAGGGTCACCTGATGGTAAGTGATCACCGCCGCCCACGGCCCCGTGTAACACTAAAGGAGCTACAGGAGCGTTGCCGGTCTGTAAGGTGGATGGGCACCTGGGCCCGGCTTTACCCAATGAGAAACGCAGTGACCAAGGTCACTACTTAACGCCGGTTTTAAATGCCGGGGGTGGTAACAATCCGGTCGAGTCTTTCCATGCGTGTTGTCATTGCTGACAACGTGACTCTTCCACTTGTACTTTAGTCGCCTCTTACGACACCATCAGTACCAGGGTGATATTCTAAGCCGGGATCACACGGCGAAGTTCAAGTATTTTTTAATCCAGGAAAGTGACGATAGTGACATTGACATGGAACGTCAAAATAATGTCAATAACGCTCCAACCCGTCAGTACTGTAAGCTATAGTCAATTCACATGTAACGTCAAATTTACACGAATTTTACCGCATGTGTGGTATGATATGAACGCTGTTTTGATAATTCGGCAAACGGCTTAATACTAAATTATTAAAAAATTGCATTTAGATTGAACTTTTTTTGCAATTAAATCAATATTTATTTTTATTATTAACAAGAAATAATTCATTCAGTATAATTTTAAGATTAATTATTGTTTTTTCCAAAAACTGGGACTGGTTGCACTTTGAGGCTGACTGTGTTAAGTCATAGCGATAAAAAGGAAAAAGCAAAATATCAAAGACAAAACGAGAACATACACGAAGTTAGTTGAAAATCCAAATTGTGACACTTAAAATAATTTGAGAGAAGGTTTCACTCAAGTTCCAAAGAATATTTTAGTATATATTCTTATAGACTTTTGTAACTACAGTGAGCTTATTTGCTTCGTTTCTTCCTTTTACCGTAATTATTTTACTTAGTGTCAACATAACGTCTATGAAGTTACTGTAATTCGTATCTATTCTAGATGGTTGTATATACATACATAATGCAGTGAAGTCATTAAGTGGCTAGTGGTTGGACCTTTTGTTGTTGAAATAAAATGTAGGAAGATTTCATATGACTGACCTAACTGATTATTAAGAGTCAATTGATTCAGTTTAAAGCATGAACAAAGCTGTTTGAAACGCAGTGATATGTCAAATAATGGCGAAAAAGACAATGAATTCGTATTTACTTGTGCTGATTGAGTTGTGATACGTGCGTAATTGTTTTGTTTTTCGTTAGTGAATAACATCGCAGATGTGAGTATTTCTTATTATTTTTATCAATAGCTTAATTAAATGAATGCACAACAGCATTGACTATTGTATGACATATAAGAGGACATGAAAGTATATATAGTTATAAATAGTTACGCTTACGACCTAGATGGAAATGCGCATGATAAGAAAGCCCGGTGCAGTCGCTACCTGTAGGCGATCGCGAGCAGTATTGTTAGGTTTTGCTGCTGGATGATAAAAATTTGTTTATATTGCTAGAGTAATAGTTCTATTGTTATTTTTGATAAAAATCAGAACATGATAGGCAACAATTAAAACAGTTCGAGCCTTTACGACAGATACTAAAAAGTGCAAGATGCCAAGGCTTAAGTAAGAAATCAAATTAATTTATTTAATTTTTTTTAATATATTTTTTTAATATTCATACATGACCTTTTTTTTGGAGTTATATAGTTTAGTTGATATATCTGCTAAGTTTATAGTGCTTTGTTTTTTATACATGACAAGGAAATTATAATTATAACATTATGTTATTTATATAAATAACTTGTTCTACTTTTACTTAACAAAATGTCAGTAATTAAAACTAAATTTATAGGTGAAACAAGATCTTTGATTTTTGCGATTATTACAGATTTTAAATGAAAAAAATTAAGTGGATTATTCATGTATTGAGTTTTATATAGTTTTGAAAATAGACTGAGGTGATCATCTGTCAGTTGACATAATGATTATATCAAACTACTCTGGTTGCTAATCCGATTAAAATAGTTTCATTAAAAATCTGTAAAAAGGTAATAAACTAAAGTGGATTATTTATATTAGGGGAGAGTTTTTTGTTTAGTTTTACTTACCTACCTACCGTTGATTTTTATGTAGATAGGATATTATATGTTTATTATTATTTTTATTTATGTCATATTACTATCATTTGTTTAATTCTGTTTAATAATCAGAAATAGCAGTTTCACATAATTTCTATATTACAACATTGACATTTATTGTACAAGGTATATGTGTATATAGCCAAAGTTCACAAATGATTTCTGCTTTGCTTACTTAATGATTTCAAATATTACAAAGATAATTTACAATTCCATACTGGATTTTGAGTGATATGAATTTGTGCAATTAAATACTATCTTTGCTCACTCAAAATGATAATGTTTCTTAAATGAGACTTAAACTGAGACTAATGATGTATATTAAATTTTATATATTTTTAATAAATGTGACTTAAACAGTTTAGTTTTGCATTGGTCCATGACCATGAGAACAAACAAAACATAAACAATTAGTATGGTTTAATAGTTTAATTTTTAATGTGTAAAAATTGTGTAAATGTTAAAAGACCAATCACTAAGTGTCTCTCCAACTACTCTCAACGGGATCAGCCTTTGTTGATGATAAAGCTTCTCGTAGAACTGATGCTACTGGAATTTTTATGTAACTTGAAACTTCTGTAAGGCTTGTAATGGCCTATTTCGATAATAAATGTAGAAAAATTTAATATGTTAGTTATTTAAATTTTAGACCCCTGAAAACTCATAATAAATAATAAAATAAAATTCAGTTAAGTTATAGTGATCAATTGGTTATTTAGTTTTATTATTTTG
Organism: Eueides tales michaeli; assembly: GCA_018249855.1. Lineage (NCBI taxonomy): Eukaryota > Metazoa > Arthropoda > Insecta > Lepidoptera > Nymphalidae > Eueides > Eueides tales. The sequence continues at coordinate 4,283 of DWMZ01000156.1, forward strand.
TAATTGTTATTTTCACATCAATTCTTTCAAGAAAAATTTCAAAATCTTCATTAATATAATAGTCTTATTAATATTATAAATGTGAAAGTTTGTACGGATGTGTGTATGTTTGTTACTCTTTCACACAAAAACTACTTAACGGATTTTCATGAAACTTTGCAGTAATATAGCTAAGATATCAGAATAACATAATAAGTTAAAATTTATAGGGACTTTTAACCGACATAAAAAGGAGGTTCTTTTGTATGTTCCCTGATTATTCAAAGATGGGTGGAACGATTTTCAAAATTCTTTTTATCCCCATATAAGCAGACAAAGAGCTTTTATTCAATAGACATCTAGTAACTCCATTGCCTGGGAAATATACCTATTTGTTGCATCAATTGCCCGATAACCATGTTATTCAACAAATACCTTAAGTTGATGTGACATTTATATTAGTGCAATTTGGTTTGAGGTTATTTTTGACATACAAAAAATTTACCTATGCCATGTATATTTTCGATACTATTGATGTCCTAGCAATTGAAGAAGAGTACATATTTAAATATTATCTTAATCCATTTGAGAGATAAGCAAGAAAAATTTTGTAAAATAGCTTGATTCCCTAGGATCATCAGCCATTGACTGTACTTATATATATATATATATATATATATATATATATATATATATATATATATATATATATATATATATATATATATATATATATAAGAATTAATGACCTGGTGGAAACACAGTAGAGGTATTTATTACCATAATCCCCAAGGTGTAAGTAACCCTTGAACAATATGTAACTGTGACTTGTGCTATATTACAAAACCTGGCACAATCAAAAACTGAAGAGGATAGTATTCAATCGTATACCCAATATTCAATCCTATTGTAGCCATTCCTGCAGATGAACAATGAATGACAATTCCACACTACCAGAAATTTTGCGACATGTTTTTTTAATTCCTTAATTATTCATTAATAACAACAGATTAAAGAAGTGCTTGTAAAAGTTAATAAAATTAATTTTATAATAAAAAAATAATAATAAAAATAATTTTATAATAATTTTTATTATTTTTTAAATATAATTTAATAATACCATACCATAATGGTTACTAATGACTTAACACTATTAATTATTAAAAAAAACACATTTTAAATTATTGTGTAGATCTAATTAAATTTTTACCAATTCCAAGCAAGCTTCGCTTGTCTAGTTTAGAGGTGGCACTTGCTTTATTGCACACCCCTGGCTTCACAACATTTGAAATTTTTGATCTGAGAGCCTCGGCCGCCACCTCTTCCATTTTTTTTCTTGAAACAGTAAATTATTAACATTTTGACCAATGCACTGACAAAAGAATAATAATAATATATATTTTCTTTATGTTACGATGAAAAGGGATGAGTCCATCATCATAGTAAGTGCCATGTCTGTTATTTGACAGCTGCAGTATTAAATAGTTATCATGTATGTCTGACCTTTACTGTCCAGCGTTGGCACACCAAGACAACACATAAGGACTACTACAAGCATAAAATACAATACCTATGGTACAGTGCCCTGAACACCCACTTCACAGTCAAATATATGGCAAGCAAAGGGACCTAGTATCTGGTTAAAAATATTTAAATAATATGATTAAAAAAGTGCTAACTTTTTGAGAATCACCATTGTCAATTATTTCAAAAATTAATAACTAACAATAAGTTGATATCATTGTAATAAATAACATGATTTTTTTTACATTATGGTAGACAGAATTTTCGTACATTCCTGATGGTTTCAACATTATGTTTACTCTCTGCTTTTTGTTCTTATGGAAAACGGTTCTTCCGGTTCCAGAAAAACAACAACTACTTGAAGTATCCCAAGTAGTTTTGTTTTTCCGATGTCTATGACTTCACTGGAATCCTAAACATGGTGTTCAACGGGAAATGATACTAAAAAATACACGGTCAGATACATTATTGTGTAAGTATATACAGAACAAGGAGATTAATCTGAGTATATTGAAACCTAAATTAGCATGGATTGGGGCTAGGAACAGTTACATGAAATAGAATCACTATCATGACGGGCTTCTAATCCTGTAATACTGGAGCAAATTCTCAGCACCTTTTCTTCTACTTCATCAAATATCAACTTAGGAATATCAGAACGCCCCCCACCCGTCCTATACATCTCCAGTCTGTGCTGTGCATTTTTTTTCTTTGTAGATTACTTTATCCCTTCATACTTTAAATTTAAAATGTTTCACCAACGCACGTTTGTTGTCAAGCTACAGGAATTGAAGGAAATTTCTACTTTATTCCACGCAGATTCCTTATTCTTGTTAGTTACAGCGTAGGTCTTTTTATTTTCAATAATATCCTTGTATTTGCCGACTAAACTAATCAATAACTGAATTTTGGCAGTAATCAAATTCGCTGACCGTGTACATTTGCCTTTGCATTCCATTTACACAGCACAGCTTTAAGCTTTTGAGTATAAATTTATAATACCAAGAACCGAATAATTTATAAGACTAATATTTTACACTAATATTACAGCACAAAATAAACGCAAAAACATCGAACTAAAACGCACGGAGTTACAATAATAAAGAAAAACAATCTTAAAAATTATATTTGTTTGACAGAAAGTGAGCTTAGGCTGAAATATTCCGTCAAATAGTAATCCAAAGAATAAAAGTGGATTGAATAATTTGTGACAACTTTTCTGTCGGTTACAACTGTCGGAACAGGCAGATAATTTTGCTTGTTACGTAGTTTTACGTTGTTTAACAGAGGATTCAAAAATCGGCCCTAAATGAAATTATAGATACTCATCTTACTTTACCTATTCACTATTTAAAATGTTTTATTTTTGGACTCTGTACCTCTTGGGATTTTTTTAAATATTATTTTAGTCTTTTTTTCATTTTCGTGTATTTCATTAATTGATTAAATTTTTAAATAGAAGTGTTCTGTTAGTTACGAAAACCACAAAAAGAAACGATAATTTCGCTAAAGAAAATGATTTGTAAAGCAAGATGTTTGATACAAAGTTAACAGTAATAAAGTGTCAATTTTTTTGGGTACGGTACTTTATAATATAAACAGGCTTGATACAAGGCGTGGATTGTACCAACTTACGATGTTATTTAAGCCTTTAAATGTAATAACAAACGCGGCGTTCAGTTCCGCCACTCAACACACAAGGTCTCGAAATATTCGTAATGTGAGTGGTTGACAATGGCATACGGAGAAGTTACATACGACGCCAGGTTTATCAATAGTACAAAATGTTCTCAGAAGGCAGAGAAGATGTGAACGACGAAGAGCGTGCCGGACGCCCGCGCACTTCGACAACAGACGGTAAAAATTGACGAATGCCTCATGAGTTTTTGCTACAGAGTAGAACGGTCAATACGTAATATTACCTGCGAGTTATGCGCATTTGCACGAAGCAATTCGCCAGAAACGTCCAGATTTGTAAAAAAACAAAAATTGGCTTTCGCACAACGATAACGTCCCTGCTCACACATCGTTGCTTGAGCCCGACTTTTGGTCGAAAACCAACACTATTTACCAGATTTGGCCCTCTTTGACTTTTTCTTGATCCCGAAACTGAAAAGACCCATGAAAGGATGCTACGATTGACGAGATAAATACGGCATCGAAGGAGGAGCTGAACGTGATAGAAAAAAAGATTTTTTTGAAATGCTTCGAAGATCGGAAAAAGTGTCTAATATCTCATGGGGATTACTTTGAAGGGAACAAATAAATAAATAATTTTGAAAAAACATAAAATCCGCGATTCTTTTTCAACACACCTCGTATATAAACTAATTTTATTCAAAATTTGAATAAAACTCATTGTACATGAAACAGAACAAATACTGAGCCGATCCTAAATAGAAACATATTTTTATAGTGGTTTAGAAAAAATAATTCATACTTACTTACTTACTTACTTATCTTTACGCTATATCCCTAGCGGGGTAGGCAGAGAGAACGGAACGCCAAACGCTACTGTCTCGGCATACCTCTTTCGCCTCGTCCACTGTCATTAACCTATTCATACATGCCCTCCGGGGGGTTCTCATGCTTTTTATGAGATTTTCCTTGAGTATCGTAAATACTGTGTTTTGGAAGGTCAACTGAGGTCTCCCTCTCCTCTCTTATCACTCACTTTTCCTTCATAGATCTTTTTTGCTTTTCTTTCTTCACTCATTCGCTCGACGTGCCCAAACCCTGAGCACGTTCTTCTTCATTCTCACTGTGACATCTACTCTTAGTACCTACCATTCTGTGTATCTCTTCATTATCGGTATGCGATCAGCTAAACTGACTCCGCATATACTACGAAAATATCGCATCTCTACAGTATTCATCTTTTTTATGTTATTCTTCTGTAATACCCACGTTTCGCTGCCGTAGAACAGCGTATTTTTTTTGTTTTTGTTTTAAGTAATAATATGTTTGGTTTCTTTTTTTCAAATCCATTTTGTTTTTTTTGTTGTTGTGGTAAGTTTACTTTTTGATTGATTTTTATTTCTTTGTCTTATTATGAATTAGTTAATATTCCTTATTTTTCCTTTTAATTTGGTTACTAATAATATATTTTTTTGTTTGTTTTATTTTTGTGTGCACGTACAGTAATTAAATAATTATTTAATATATTTGTATTAAAAGTGAAGAAACATTTGCAACTGGTAGGTGAGTAGACTCCCAGTGCTTTATAAAAGAAACTTGCTTAAAATATTGTATTAGTCGTTATTGTAACAAATAATAGCCATTATTATATTTAGTAATATTTTTATAAGTATCCCTTCTCTAAATGAGAATCTTGTGTCGCTTTTCTCAGATGGTTTGAAAACTTTTAATCTTGTTCATATTAATGCCCAAAGTATTCCTTCTCATTTTTCTGTAACGCTATTTGTTTTTGAAAACCAAAATATAATAACTTTATTGGTTTAACAAAACTATCAACTTAAACATAAATATAAACATTTAACAAAAGTTTCAGTAACATTGACTAAAAACAAGTATAAAGATTTTTGTTGAAAGATTTCCTCTGTATCCGGACTAGTTGCCTGTATTCCGGTATACAGCGCCATTACCCATTAGAAAAAAATATATAGTTAGCCTTTTAAATATTTGTGTGACGTGACCTCTCTTTGTGTATTATGCGACAGAGCCTGTGTGAATGTGAGAGGGTGTTTGAGTTTACTTTTTGTTTATTTTGTGCATGTGAGTGTTGTGTGCTTATAATATAACTTGCAATACTTATAATATAATTTCAACCAAGACTCAGACACAAGAGTAGCATGTATACTTATAATATACATGCTACTCTTCTATATAAGTCTTGGTTGAAACCTTTTCTACCATCCGTATCATATGCATTGCCGGGGGTTCATTTGATAAGAAACGATCGTGCTGGAAGGTGTGGAGATGGTGTTGCTATGTACCTGCGCTTACACATTCCATTTTCTATCCTTGATGTGTGGCAGGCAATGGGTACTGTAGGTGATGAACATCTGTAAATAATTTAGTTACTATTCATCACACAAAAATACTCCTTGGAGCCTTATAATTGATAATTTGTCATTATTCAAGACTCAGTTGGACAAATTTAAGCCTCTCTATGACCACTTGTTGCTGATAGGTGACTTTAATACTTACCTCATTAAAAATGAATATCGTGCTCAACGTTTGACTTCATTAGTAACTGGACTTCATTCTAATATTTTTCCCCTTCTTACTCATTAAATTTACAATTGTAGTCCCTCGCTTCTTGACCTTATAATTGTATCTTCTACTGATCTTGTTGCAAAGCATGACCAATGTTGGGCTCCTGAATTTCTTTATCATGAACTTTGTATTTGTCGTATAAAATAAAGCCACCTAAAGATAAATCAAGTTAGTCGGTAGTCTTTGATGCAAAAACAGTAGAGGAATAAGTATCGCTATTTACCACTCTGCAAATATAATTATATGATATGCACGCATCTGTCTGACCCGTCCGAATGATGCATCTCCCAGCTCCATGGCTTATATTATTGCTTATTTAAGGTGGATATGAAAAACTATTACTACAATAAAAAAAAATCCAATCCGAGTGACAAAATAAAGAAAAATATATAAAAGCCCATAATAATTGCAATAGAATGTGTTGAGATTGTCAACGACTCCATATTCACAAAGTTAACGAAGACGAAAACATTGAAAATATCGGGAATTCTCTTAAATTTCTTGGGGTAGGGAAGTCAAAATAATGTATTGTTTCATATAATATAAATTTAAATTCGCCCAATAAGCACTTTTCCGTTTCGGCTACTTTAATTAGTACTGATTGAGTTTTGAATCACCTTCTTTCTTCTCCTGGTCCTGATTTTCGGAGTTATAAATTTAGTCAACTCATATTTCATAAGAAATAATAATAATTTCATAAGAGACGGCCATAAAATCCATTTCTATTGAATCTGTCGTAAAATGATTGTTTCTATAATCGATATCTTAGCTCCCATTATTATGATCATTTAAAATACATCTATTAACTCCTTCAAGTTTCCTTCTTCCTGGAAAGATGCTCACATAGTTCTCATACTTAAAAAAAATCAATCCCACTTTCTGTAAATAGCGTCCAAACAATGTCCATATGTTTCCTTTTTTTATCTAATGCGTTGAAATGCCTCCCTCATCAACAATTAAGTATATTCCTGGAGAACTAACATTTATTAAATCCACTCCATTCTGGTTTTCGTCGCGGTTATAGTACGACAACTGTATTGGTTAAAATAACAGATGATACTAGAAAATGTATGGATAAACGTATGGTCACCGTGATTGTGTTGCTGGATTTCAGCAACGCTTTCAATACAGTGGACTACGATATCCTACTTGCCATTCTTATTATTTTCTCCTGAGGTCACCTAAGGCAACGCATACGTATCGTATCAGAAGATGTATCGTCCCCCGATTGGTCTACTATAAATGCTGGTGTTCCACAAAGTGGCGTGTTGTCTCCTCTTCCGTTTTCAGTTTTCATTATTACAATTGGCCATCACATAACTTCTCTATGGCTTTCTATGCCGATGATATTTAAATTTATGTTACTACATCTTTATTAAACTTATCCGCTATAATTGACCTAATAAATGCAGACCTCGCCTGCTTAACAGCATGGAGTGTATTTTACGGCCTCACAACTAACCCGACCAAAAAAAACATGTATAATTATAGGTTATTATCAAAATTAGACTTGGCTAATTTACTATTAGTTCCGGTTCCGATTGTAGTTCGAGCTTTACGTCAAGCACGCTCTCGCGAAATAATTCAATAAAAGCGATAATTAATAGACATCTTATGCAAAGTGCTAGTATCCTTACAAGAATCCCTACATGCATTTCCTTCAATGTATATAGTGTAAATCAAAAAATTATTGGAAGAAAACGCCACTTAAGCGAAACATCGCGAAATGTTTTCTTTTTCTAAAATCTGATAATAAGGAACGGCACTTTATCACAGTGACTGTGATAAAGTGCTATCAACGTAACAGACAAGTAACGCGTTGAAAACTTTTTACTGAACTACTCATCAATACAAATTATGTTCCGTTTCACCAGACAATCCCACCGAACTGTCACCAGAAATGTTCCTGCTTCTTTCTATAATGACAGAACAATTAAATTTACAAACGACTACAAAAACTAATACAATTACGACATCTTTATTAGTGAAAGTAGAAGAAAAACTTGTGCTGATTATGGGAGAAAATAAAAAAATAAAAAAGGAAATAGAGATACGTGGACTCCCAGAACCTAAACATGTAGTCACCGATACCGACCGACCGATAGATCTAAACACTCTCGTAATTTCCATACTCAAAAATATTAAAGTAGACGTCGGCATAGGTGACATCGATAGAGCCCAGAGGCTAGGAAAAAAGAGAGATGATAACCAAAAAATACGGCCAATCTTACAACAAAACCAGAAGAAATTAAAATGAAATATTTACGCATGATCTACCAAAAACAATACTACAAATAAGAGAAAATAAAGGGGTAAAACATATATAAAATAGAAAATGAAAAAAGAAAAAGATTAGAAACGCTTAGTCCTGGCTACCAGAGTGCAACATCAAAAATGCAAAAAACAAATAAGAAAGATACATTTCAAACAAATATATGCCTTTGCCGATGCCTTTCAATACATGCGGGAGAGGTCATACTCGTTATCGGACAAAAACACATATAGGAGCTAACAAACTTAATTTAAATGTCAACTTTAAACTAACAAACAATATTGTACTATATATTGAATAATCGAAAAACAAAAAAAGAAAGAGCAACCTAAAACATACATCAGTTAAAAATTTGCACATGCATTGTTAGATCAGTATCGACTGAAATTGGTTGAGACATTATAGAGCTGGCTAAAATCAGAAGAGGGGATCAAAAACTAAAGGAACATGGAAATTATATCCTGTATTATGTAGATGAAACAGCAGGCTTACATGGAGTAGGATTTCTTATAAAAAATATTTAAAAATAATATACAATATATTCAAGGAACAACTGAAAGAATTGCTATTCTTAAACTAGAAATTGATCATTTTCCACTCACTATAATGCAAACATATGCGCCTGCTGAAAGCTCATGAAGGAAGAAATTGTTAACTTCTATAACGACCTGAAACCTACAAAGTAATAAAAGATGACAAGCAAACCCAAGATAAAATACTCCTTATAAGTGAAACAGAAGTATTAAGACATGTAAAGACACTGAAAGTAGAAAAAACTCCTGTCGTAACTTTTTAAGTGAAACAGAAGTGTTAAGACATGTAAAGATACTGAAAGTAGAAAAAACTCCTGTCGTAACTTTTTTTTATTAACCGATTTAAATAAAACAAACACTAAATGTTAAGGAAGGGTGCCAAATTAAAAATAACGAATGTTTTTTAAATCTGGTTAGACTTTTGTGCGTTAGCACGCACAGACAAACAGATAAACGGACGATAGACAAACATTTAAAACATCACTTTTTTTAGCCTTATTACATTATTAAACATATAAATCTTTTAATATATCTTCCAAGTACAGACAGCGATCAGTTACAGATTGATTATAAGTATTGATATAGATTCCATATTAGTTACTAGTAGCACAACTAACACTTCTATAAAACACTAGTATCTATAAAGGTACCTATAAAATTAACAATTAGATACTTAATAAACACCAAGCAGTAATAGTTTTTGAATTGAGAGTATATATTTTTTACGTGGTAAAAGTAGTGAATAACAACAGTGAAATCTGTTTGATATATAGAAAGATAGCTGCCGTGTGATTCCGGCTTAGAATAGGATCACCCTGGTACTGATGGTGTCGTAAGAGGCGACTAAAGTACGAGTGGGAGAGTCACGTTATCAGCAATGGTAACACGCATGGGCAGACTCGACCGGATTGTTTCCACCCCCGGCATTTAAAACCGGCGTTAACTAGTGACCTTGGTCACTGCGTTGGGTAATGCCGGGCCGCGGTGCCCATACACCTCAACGGCAACGCACCTGTAGCTCCTCTGGTGCTACACGTGGCCGTGGGCGGCGGTGATCACTTACCATCAGGTGACCCGTACGCTCGTTTGCCGTGTTTTTCCATAGAAAAAAAAAGAAAGATAACTACTAAAACAACAATATATTTTGCCTTTCAAAGATGTTCTTGAGTCTCATTTTATACTTGCATAATCATTAACTGTAACGTTTCAACAGAAAGAAAATGGCTGTCAAAAAACATGAACTGGTTGCTGACAACCGAAATCAACTTGACTTGACTGCGCTGGCGCAATTTTTTGAAATGATGAACGAGCAACCGAATTATTTACCACCACCTCAAGAGCTTGTAAAACACTGTCAAGATATCGTGAAATGCCTATGTAAGAAATAAATAAGTTTTTAACTATTTCGAATATTATACAATTTTTATTAACTATGTTTCCACCAGAATAATTCATGATATATTTTTAAGCCATACATTAAATTCACTATATATATTTAATGCCTATACTTTGGCATCTTAATTGCTTTTTGTAAAATGTTTGCTTTTTTTAGCGCGTACTGCTGGGACTGTAGAACAGCTATTTCAGCTGCTTCAGCCAGTTGAACATTTTTTGCTCCGCGTTGTAACGACAGTTCATGGTGATGTCCGCCATGAAGTTTTTACAGCGATTCTTGACAAATTCTACACATATATTTCTGATCCTCGTAAGTATAAATAACATTAGAATTTATTTGGCTAATATAATTATTTTGATTTAATCAAGTCTTGCACCGTCCAATTTGCCAACAAAAAAAAATTATCTTAATAGAAAATGTAAATGTATTATTCAAAGCAATATTATATATAAGTTTTGACGTATATACACTCATTGTATTAAAACATTATGTAATTCTTAATAGAGTCGGACGCATGCCCCGCTACAGCGGCAGTTTTAATTGTTATTGATGAAACTGATGAAGAATCGGCATTATCTGCCGCACGTTGGCTGGTGCAACAACGAGAAAATGGCCCAGCAGGAGCTGGTTCACGGGCTGCGCTTTCTTGTTTATATCGTTGGCTCCCTGAATGGCACGGAACATCTGCTCTTGGAAACTGGATCATTGCTTATATTAAGGCACTGGAGGTAAATTATAATTAATTGTGATAAATATTAAACCACAAAGTGTTATATTACACACTTTGTGGTTTAATAGTTAGGACTTAATAGAATTTAAATAAAATTTTGCTAAGAGATTAAACAATATTAAAATCTAAGCCAATATAGCGTAGCTTTATAGTTTACATAATAATTTGCTCTTCGCTTTTCCTTGTAATACTTGCGTTTAATGAAAAATGAGATGAAAACCTTTTTTCAAGAGATACCGGTAACAAGTATTTACTGATCACTGGTGTGACGTCAATATTATAATCTTTTATGTATAATAATACAAATTAACCTATTGTGAGCTCTTGAATTGAATGAATTGCATTCAAAATTTTCAACTTTGTCAGTTAGATTGAGAAAGAATTAAAAATTTTATATAGAAAAGCTTCAATTTTTTTTACAAAAGTATCTTTAATCATATATTTTTTAATGAGCTCAAAATACGTTTGTTTTAATTTTTATAAATACCTATGGTACTTGCAGAAATATGCTAAAAATGCTGATAAAATATAATATGATTATAATTTTGATATTTTATTAGGAGAATGAGCGCTTTGACCTACTTATTGAGACAAGTGTTGACAATATTGGTAAACTGTTTTCGTCCATGGCGAATCCAGCGCCGCTGCAACAGAAGGCGGCGGACGCTATTTTCCATATTCTGGCTTCTTTACGAGAATCTACTGAAGCTTTTGACAGGGTAAGTTTGTTGTTTAAACGACTATTATTTTCACAATCACACGCAAAAATACTTTTAATTGTAAGCATTTATTTACTCATTGTACTGTAATTTGGAGTAAAAAGATAATACTATTTAATTAATAAATTTTACGTCGTTGTTCTACGAGGGGTGATCCAAAAGTTCGGGGAATGGAGGGGATGGATAGGGTACCTCGCTTAGTGTCATACTAATTACAGTCAGTTAAGATCAGTTTTTAGTGTACGTAACATTTATTACTTTTACTATTCAAAATATATAAAGCTTGTTCGAAGTGGTCCATACAACACAGTCAAGATTAGGTGGAGCGAACTTTATAACACGGCACCTTTTTTTTCTGTAAGGACCATTATTTGACTACCTCCTCGATAGCATATCTTGATACGCTGGTGCCGTTATAATGAACAAAAATAAGATTCAGTCACTTTTTATAACTTGCACCCCACCAAACTCATTTTAGTCGAATAATATATAAATTGTACTCTGTTCACTAATTCGTTTGCTCCTTTAAAGCTTTCAGTATAAATACGGTCATTTCTCATAAGTAAATAGATTTATTCTATCCCTTTGCCTACTGGTTACGTACTTATCTCGATTTTAACACATAATATTTTTTTAGTTATCTGGTAAGAAATGATAAGTGCATCTTAAAGGTGTGAGTCATAAGTCATGTTTTAAAATATACGACACAGTTTAAGGTACTATCCTCATATATACTAATTAGTTAATATAAATAACTAGCTGTTACCCGCGACTTCGTCCGCGTTCACTATTTTGGTCATAGTGACTTACTCATAAAAGATAGATGTATACTGTCGCGGACTTTTATTTAGAACTATTTAAGATAAATAATACTACAGTAATTATCTTTGTGTAACTCCAACGATAAAAAAAGTTTTTTTTTTAAATCGATTTTCTCAACTTCGATTAATCTGAGGAACATACGTATTAAGAACCTCCTCCTTTTTTGAAGTCGGTTAATAAAATGAGATGATAGCCAGATACAGATATATCCTAATTGCGTTATTACGTTTATTTACGAAAAAACCGCATTTGTGCCTTTCAAATTTGAGGGTTGCCCTCGATTTCTCCAGTATTCCATCATCAGATCCTGATCTCCTTACCATGGGACCAATTGTGAAATATACCCTCTCGAACAAAAAAAGAATTTTGAAAATTGGTCCACCCATCTTCGAATAATCGGGGAACATACAAACGAACCTCTTTTTTTATGTCGGTTAAAAATCCCTATAAATTTTAACTTATTATGTTATTCTGATATCGAAGCTATATTACTGCAAAGTTTCATGTAGTAGTCAGTAGTTTTTGCGTGAAAGAGTAACAAACATACACACATCCGTACAAACTTTCGCATTTATAATATTAATAAGATAAATACGGCATGATTTTATAGGCGGGAGCCATTTATAACTAGGCCTCCGTAATTTTATAAAAGCTGAAAGCTTCTTTGCGCATACACCCTATAAGTTAATAAGCAAATAAGTTGCATGAAATAGTATGCAACTTACGTAAATTATAAAGCTCAATTTTGTAATGTTTTCTTGGGCATTATGTTACAAATTACGACATTTGGCACTGTTGTAACTCTCTGCTAGAGTAAACCCTGATAAATTATATAGTATAAAAGCTAAATTTAACATATGTTACTTGGGGGACTACTACCACGTGATATCCCAGTTGCCAGACCATATTGAAAATGTTCTCGTAAGTCCGAGCTTGAGGCGAAAATATTTAAGCGGATGCTAGTGAGATAGTAAAGTTGGTCTATTTCAATCATTTACTGCTCAAATGCTTTATTTAGGCTGTATTTGAACCGAAAACTCTTTATAAACAAGAGTGATTGAAGATAAACTCAGGATACTTTGTGTTGGGATTTCTGCAGTATTTAGAGGAGAACAACTAAATTAAGTGTTACTTGGTATATTTGGTACAATAAGAAGAATAAATTTATAAGTTTAGTGACAATCAATTTATAAGTTTAGTGACAATAATTAAGAAGATTGTTAATACAGACACAGAAAAGAAATTGCAATTTCTTTTCATGATTTTCGTAGGCGCCTTGCATGAACACTTTGTCAAATAATATAGTAAAATATTAAAATTGTAAAATATTAAAAGGTAATTCTTGGATTTGTCAAAAAGTTTTGAATTGGAAGTTTTCGTTGCATATGGTTCAAAATTACAAATCAAATATTATGGTTTAAAATCTAATTAAAAAAATATCTTTTCATGTCTCACCACAAAATTTTTCGTTTCTTTGACGTATGTCGGATGCAGACGGCTATGTAACCTTTACATTCTCAAGTAAGCAATCAAACATTTATAAATTCGAAAATTTTGCTTGTGATGAATGTGTTACATCCCTAAGTATTAGAAATTGACGATGGCAAAGGATAACGTAATTTCTAAAAATGTGCCCAAGAAAATATTAAAAAATTAAGCTTCATAATTAAACATAAGTTACGTGCTATTTTATGTACATTATTATTTATACATTTAATTTTTGTGCCAAAGTAACCACCATCCAAATTTCATATTCTCTGATAATACTTACCGGTGTTGGTTGTATGCACAGAACTTTCAGATTTTATAACATAACGGAAATGTGGCTTGGACTGGCTCTCGAGCCATTATAAGATTGAATTACGTCTGTAGGGTCAACAATTGTGGATCAATATGAGTTTTGACCATAAAGACAGTGTTTAATGATTAACTTCGAGGAGGTTAGCGTGATGGAGGCTTATGCGACTTTTTATAGCGACACTAACTTAGTATGTCATCACTGACACCGTGTTTCGGTGCGATACGTTACCGAGGCTCGTGTGGTGCTACCACCTTTTTTTACTACTTATTCTTGATTTTTCTAATTGCTTTTATTTTAACTTAAACAGGGACTTGATTTTAACTTGACTTAAATGAGGTATAATTAATAAATTTAGCGCCTTAATTTTTTTTGCATAAGGTTCATTTTTGTACTACGCAGGTACAACCATGGTTCTTTATCCCGTAGGGTAAGCAGAGAGGTAGACATTATTCTGTCTAGCGATATTTTAGGTAAATCTTTCATTGGAATTTTTATAATAGCTTGTGTTTGTGGGATTTATCACTACACCCAGAGATGTGATGTGATGTATTAGATTATTTGTAAACTCTTAAGATAGTGCTGTTATAGAATTTAATACAACCGCACATCGACGATATTTTTGAAGATCGTCAGCATGAAGGTTTTATTAAAACCAAACTATTATTCTAGAAGACTTGTTAAGAGACATAATGAGTAGTATAATATCAATATACTTTCATACCCAAGCCAATATCATCTGATATATTGACCAGTGCAGTAGTCATACTATGAACAGGTTATGATTGTAAAGGAATGTTAACCAGTCCGTCAGTTTAGGAACAGTTAAACAGATTGTAAAGGAATCTAAATAGGTTATTGCTTACTCGGTATCTACTATATTACTGGTTTACAAGAAGTTCAATGATTCTTGATAGTAATGGTAAATTTGATATAAGTCACTCATCTGGCTCGGAGGGTAAGGATTGGGGTTTTTAGGCAGTCGTGATAACTGAGCCTTTTATAAGTTGAAGAAAGGGTCCGGTCCATATTTAAGATAAAGTTAAAACTTCTTAAATCAGGAATCAAAATGTCAAGGATTGGTATGTTCATTTTACGACTAATGCAATCAGACCTAACAGCATCAGCAAAAGTTTTTGGCGAATGAATTGCTTTAGGTAAATTGATCGAATCTAAAAGTTTCTTACGAGTGGGCAAGGCGCGAATATCATGTTGGCATGTTAATTTAGTGCTTATATTAATTGTAACAAGTTAGTAATGTTTTTTTAACTTATTTAAATCTATAAATGTCATAAGTCAAAAAAATTTTTGGTTGTTTTGTGTAACAACATATATATGAATATATCATCTTTGGTTACCGCTACACAGCATGTTACATCGATTCCTACTATTTGCTTTTACGTATAACATATTTCCCACGGTTATTATAGGAAGAGCCCAAATTTACATTTTGCATTTTCTTAATTTTTTCTAATGTATAATTGCTTCTAATACCTTGATCGAATGTAGATAACACTGGAGACACGACTGTGGAGTGTATGCTGTATGTTTATTAAACATATCGGTTGCTTTGAGGTACTGCCCTCGAATAAACGACCTAAATAATTGATAATGTAAATCAGTCAACATCACGAATCGACTGAAAAATCGACAATGAAATCTTGTTTAAACCTTTAGGAAGATTATACACAAATGTCCCGGGGAGTAATGACGATTGTCGCACCCATAATCTGCTAGAAATTCAAATTGTAGGTGTTTGGATGTCCCTTGTGGTCTCTTCCTCTTTTAAAACATACGACATTGTTGTTGTAATCGAGAAAAAAAGGACAACTCTCGGCTTTTCTTTGAAAGAGCTGTGATTTATAATTATGTAAATGTAATATAATAAAATTGTCGAGTGTGTGTGTAAAAGTGACTTAGTATAAAAAATCGAGTGATGATTCAGCTACCTTAACTATAAAAGTATAAATTTTGGGTTACTCACGATCTATCATTAATTTTGAATAATTTTAAAGTGTACGGTGAAACATATAATTATTTTTATTTGTTAATTTATACGTAGTAAAAGTAGGAATTATATGGTTTATTTATACGAATGGTTCTAAATTAAATGAAACAATAAATCATTTCTTTTTTCAATATAATCCTTAAGCTGAATACATTTATTGGATCTATGAAGTAATTTTTCTAAACCTTCGAAATAATATTTTTTTTCTTTCGCATCGACGAAAGAAAGAAAATATTATTTCGACGGTCGAAGCATCAACGCGCTGCTGCTTTTGAAGCGGTGTGAGCATTCTTGGTACTCATCTTGCACTGACTTTTGTCGTACCCAGATGGTCATGAAGGATCCGAAGAATGGTGGTGATCTGATACTCCTACTAATGCAGATAATTGTTTTTTCTTCAAAAGCGTCCAGTACATGTTTTTCCACTTTTTCGGCGATGTCCGATGTGGTGGCCTCAACTGGCCGTTCAGTCGGGGGGTCGTCTTCAATCGACCCTCGACTATGTTTGAAAAGACCATGCCACTTATAAATCATGGACTTACCAGCGCATAAACAGCTTGCATTTCATTTAAAATGGGTTGGCGATTCTATCACGGTACGGTGTTCAATTTTCTCCATAGTTTCCGTTTTCTTCCAGGTTGACTTACTTAGCAGGCGAGTGTTCGTAAACGAATGACGCAAGAGGTCTTTTTTTCTGAGTGACTCAAATGCTGTTGACTTGGGAAGGTCTTTACAGCGTCACTGGGCGTGATTGTCTGACTCAACGCAACAGGGCTGAATCTATTTATATACTAATGATGAGTCCCCAAATAGTATGACATTAAGCGAGCGCCCCTATCCCCATTCCATCCTCTCCATTCCACGAACTTTTGGATCTCCCCTCGTATTATAAGCTGTTACCCGCAGTTTGGTCCCCGTGGTATATGGAAATAACTAAGAGTGGTATATAACATATCCTACATGTTTCGGGAAAGTCTGACCATAGGTAAACTGAATTACATCGAAACGAGACACCTTGATATGTGAACTATCTAACACAAACTAGTAGTTTTTGAGATTATCGTGCTTGACTAAACAGACTCTTCAGCTTTAATTAATGCAATTTATATGAAATGGATATCAAATATCAGACTGGGTCAAAATGATATGAGCTATGAAAGAGACCGTTTAGATGTCCTTTGAGTATTATCGTGCAGCTTGCACATGTTCAGGGAATCATGTCTTTAATTTACAGATAGTAGAATCTTTCAATTTAAATAAGAAATAATCTGATATTGGTGTTGTGTAACATCCGGAAACATTAAATAAGTTTGATTTTGGCATCGTAATATGTTGCAAAGCTATTTAGAAGTATTATTTCCAGTTGAATATTTGCACGCTTGTTCTGATTTGATGACTAAATATTTTTATATAAAATAATTGAAATTATGCCCTTACCAAAACGCACAGAATTACGAGAAAATACTTTAAATGTGTTCTATCAGTTTTTTAAATTACTTTTTGACTGTTCCTATTAGATTGCGCCTCATGTGGGGATTGTTCTTGTGAATCTCGCTGCTGACAGTGGACAGTGGAGTCGGCAGTTACTGCAAAACTTGGTTGATATTTTAACCGCTATGGTAGATGGTATTATAGAAACCTTGAAAGGAGATTCATTGGATATCTTCCGCGAGAAATATGCTGATGTGGTAAGTAACTGAGATAGTTATAATCTTTGTGGATTCTCTTTTTTATGTTTCTAAATGAAATACAATTTTTTTTTCATATTAATTTAATTCCCAGTTTTAGTGTATATTTATACACTTTTTTTTAAAAGATTCCACAATGTATTTTATACATAATCTACTTAACTTTAAAGTTTTAACAATTACAAGTTATTATTCTATCCTCAAAATATTATAAAATAAAGATTAAAAAGGCTTGGAAATAATCTTTTTTTATTTAATTTTAATTTATTACATACTACACAATAGTAGATTGATTCATAAAAGTAGTGAATTCTATTTTGTAACAACAACGAAAACAACGCTCTTAGAACTGCCTTCCGAGCGAGAGCCAGTATTTCGATCTTGCGATGATTCAAAGAGCTATTTGATAACACAATATTTAGATTTAGTATTAAATTTCAGACATTTTTATTGGTTAAATATCTGTTATTTTATAATTAAACGTGTTCATATTAAATTCAATGAGGAACTTCATTGATTATAGTATTAATATTTTTACATACCAAGTATATTTTACTAATAAGCCGTTTTAATAAGGTTTGCTTAGTTTCTGACGCAATAGTTCGCCGCTCGGCGAGATACCGATCGTGACGTACAGCAGGTACTCTCACCACGCTCTTGCAACTTTGTATCATTAAATTTACTTCGGAAACAGCCACCACTAACTCAAAATTATTGCGTTATAATAAACTAATAAAGTATGAACCTTTCGATAATGTTGTATTGATGTTTATTGCAGCTAAATATTTATTACAGTTTTAATTTTATTTTCATACTTTCAATATAAAATTTATTACGCGCAATTTGTCAGCGTGTAATATATATCTTTATTCCTGTCTTTTTCGTATCCAAGCCAAACCAGCAATGCTTTATATTTATATCTTATATAAATATAAATAGTATTATATGTGCAATTTAATAACGTAAGTATAATATTTTTAAAAATAACTTATTACTATTGCTTATTTTAATAACCTTAACATTTACAAGCTGTATTGAACTACTGTATTTAGATATAAACGTAATACATAAAAAGGGTAGATATGAAATTATTTTTAAATAATTATGCCCTGTATTTTTTTATTAACTTAAAACTTTTAATAACAATACCTATCTAAATCGATTATAAATTTGATTAAATACAGAATCCTATTTGTACAAAAGGTCAACGGTTGAGACTAATTGAAATATACACAACATACTTCTATATGCAGTTAATGAATTAGTGGGTAAAGTTTTAATATTTAAATAAATATTTTAAATTAGTAAAACATCCAATTATTTCTTGGGAATTCGTAACCTTTGTTATTTTACCTTTGTAGCACCAAGAAACAAAATCATTAGACATTTAAAAATATTACAGGGAAAGATACATATTTAAAAAATAAATATTTGACAGGCACCTACACTAATACCAATTACCAGTTTTAACAAACGTATAAGAATATCTACGTTACTCTAAAACGAGGCGTAGTTGCTTAGAGCGCTAGAGCGATTTCTAAGCGAGGATTCGAGGATTCCTATATTCAATTTCTTTAAGCGCTTGTGTTGCAACCCGCGCTAGGAAATGAAAACTATCCATTTCCACGAGTATCACATTTCTATTTTTCTGAATAAAAAAAGAATCATATTTCTCATAACAGTTTCTGTGCTTGGAGCGTCATATGGCATCTCGTGCTTCTTTGTTTCTCCAACTGCCGCCATGGCGAGCTCGCAACGTGTGCCTGGCGCCCGTCACCACGCACGTACCTATGCGTAAGGTCGGCCTGCTGAACCTCGGTAACACATGCTATATGAACAGCGTCATGCAAGCTCTGCTCGTCGCTAGACAGTAAGTTTTTTTGATGTTCTTTTTTTGTACTTTTTATGTTTATGTCAATCAGTCGTTGACACGATACGCAATGTAAGCTGAAGAAAATACTGCGATTTATTATTTTTAATTATTAACTTATTACTAATCATATATCTACCTATATAGGAAGTATTAATATTTCATACTCACTAAAACTATACGATATTGGTATTTGATATTGTAATTACCTTAGAGCAACGAGGCCATCCGATAACTCAATATAAGCGGCAGCCATGGAAATTGAATCTCGTGAAAGCTTGGCTGGAACGTTTTTCCATGGAGCGATAATATTACACCACAAGGGCTACGCAGTTTGCTACGAGTTGTAGCACCTAAGTTCCTCTTCCGTCCATACAAAGTTTAAATAAATATTGAAGTAAAATAGGTTGGGATCTTTAGAACTTTAATAATACTTAGCCTTATAGTGAATTCTTTGAAAGTACAACTACCTTTCTAAAGCTTCTATCAGATTACAAGTTTCAAGTAAACAAGATATTCGTAATTTTAAGAAAGTCATAGCTATAATGCTTATAAATATATATATTAATTATGTATATATTTTTAGTAAAATGTGTACTCTGTCAGATATTTCTTGTGCTTATATTAACATAACAGAGGCAACAAAGCTGCTTGTTTGAAAATAAATGCTGAAAGCCATTCAACATTTATTTATAAACTTTATTTATAATTGCAATCTTAAAAGAAGCATATTATAAAATAAATATCGTATCAATTTTATTACAAAATAAAGTATGACATAATTTATTTCAATATTCTTAAGAAATAATATATGAGACATATATTGAGAAAAATGAAATTCCAATTGCAATTTTGCTTGTGAAAGTTAAATAGTAGTTTGCTTTGAATAATGAATCTGCGAATGTTAGCGCGACCTTCAGTAATGTTTTTATGGTGAGCGAGTTTCCCTTATGATGCTTTTACCAGTGAAACATGAAATATTCCAATAACCTCTATTCGTATATTATATTAAAAAATAATTTTATTTTAAGTCCATTACTTTGCTGTGTGATTTCTTTTGTATTTAACAATGACTTCGACGACAAGGATTCTTTTATATTTTTCTTAGATATATTTTTATTTTGTTTACTCCTACTGTATTTGCTAATGGCTGAAGAGATATTTCAATTAGAGTGCATTATTAAATACAAAACCTTTTTACTTTAAAGGTTGTTTATTACGCTCGATATATCAGGGACAAATATATTATTTATGTGGAAATGCATACACTTGCTTACTTTCTTCTGAAATCAATATAATGTATACAATACACTACATTATATAATCGATATTTGTTTGGTAGGATGTTATGATATAGATAGATTATGTAAATATTCGAATATATAGTAATTTCAATAATAAGTGTTCTAAATAAAAATCTTTGCAACTGCGATGTTTTTTTAACATAAGTAATTGTCTTCGCTATTTTTATTTTCCAATATAGAATATATTTAGCAAAACATATGTTTGAAATAACAGTCCTTATAAGGACTGCTATTTCAAAGACAATTTTCGAAATATAAATGCATAAACGAATTACAGTGTTCATGAAATTTCATTTTAATAAAATAACAAAGAAGAGCAGCAACATGCAAGTGGCGACTTAGTCATTTTCCAATTGCAAAAGAATGAGTACGCGCATTAACAATCCGTACTATATGGCTTTTTGGAGAACACAATCCAGATTAGCTAATGTATTGTATAGGCTAAGCGGCTTTGCGAGCAATCATTGTAAATTTAGCACTACGAGCTTAATCCACTCGTCGATGTTTGATCCACGTCCCAACTTTACTATTATTTTTATATAGAAACTTTCGAATCTCAGAGGGTATTGTTATTATTTTATCTTTAGGTTCAGCACTCACGTAGTGTTGAAAATGACGGCGGTTCCGTATTGGGCGAAGATGAGCGTCCTCTTCGCTGAAATGATGCACTCGATTTCTACAAAACTGAATCCGGACGACTTCTTCAGTGTCGTGAAACCACCTTTCTTCACAAGGGATAACCAACACGACAGTTCTGAATTTTTGGGGTGAGTAATTGTGCTAATAATATTAATGTGTATAATATTAAATATTTTTCACACTTGAATTTCCACACGACATAGCTTCTCTGGTGTTACACGGAGCAGTGATCACTTACCACCAGGAGACCCGGAAAGTCATTTGCCTTGTCTTATCTATAAAAACAACATAAAAACAATCAATTATATAACTACTAGCTTACTATTGTATAGTATATATATATATATATATATATATATATATATATATATATATACATATATATACATCTGGCGATATTAAGTAGTAGGTAATAAAGTGCAGCTAGATTGCTTGAATGGAAGTTAAATGAGTAGCTTGTTGTACATCTTCAACAAAGGACATCGGCGTTAACTTTTAGAACTGAACTGAGGCTAACTAACTAACTAGTTAAACAGCAAAATTGCTTTCAAATAGACTTTTGTAATGAAATTTACATGAAAACTTTTGAAAACCTATGATTCGCCTTGAGTTTTAAAATTATTTTTCTATTTCATATTTTTTAATGATGTGTTTTTAATAATCTTAAAATCTTAATTAAAAAAAGTACGGAATTAAAGTTCTTTTTTATGGTTTAATGATCAATCTTTTTTTTTGTTGATTAAGTTTGATTTTCTCTTTACCATATAGATTTGCTATGACGTTTTATATTTAATAAACAAATTTCACAGGCTCAAGTGTTTAACGTGTATTTAAAAAATTATGCATGATAGTATATCGTAGTTCTCTGTATTAAAGGCGTTGCTGAATTCGAACAATGCCATCACGGTGACCATCTAATGATCCGTACCTTTCCTGATGTCATTTATGTTGTCCGGACTTGTATGTACAAATCGATACTATACTGAATTGTATCTAATCAATTGTTAAACAGTACTGAATTGTAGGTTTCATTTTTGTTTGGGTACAAATTAATATAAACTTAAGGAATTACGAATTAATTTACTTGTAATACTCATTCACTCAGCTTCACGCTGTATCCCGGATATGGCAGAGTAGGCAGAGGGAACTTGGGAACTTAATGTTAACACTCCGTTCCACTTCCGGTGCCCACTTTCCGCCGAATTTGAGGCATTGTATTTGAGTGGCGGAACTCAAAGCCGTGCTTTTGCCTTGTTACCAGAGCAAAGATATGAAATATTAAATATTTAAATTTAAAATATTGAATATTTCATTTCCTCGAGTGGTGATGAACCTACAACCAGTCGGTTACAGTCACACGCTTTTGCCGCTGCGCCACAGCAGGCCTCTCTTCAGGCCTTTACTTGTAATATACAATACTATAATTTATTGTACAGTAAATATATTTTATAATGTGTATAATTACTATTAGCATAATATGAACGCGTAACACGTGTTCTTTTGTATATTTTGGCTATATTGAAAATATCAAAAGTATGTATTGCAAATCAATACTTTAAATACGGGCGCGCTCTCTCTTATAAGCATGATTTCATTTCAATGTTTACGAGTGATTGGACCTAGGTATACTAATTTATAATAAAAGTTGGATAAACCGGGACCGAAGCCACTACCGTCGCGCTTATAATCAGACATAATTTTAATTTATTATTATATACAATTATTATAATAATATGTACAAATTACCCAAAATTACAAATCGAAATGAACTGAGATAGAAGCCTTTTTGCAGCTTGTGCGCGTCCAAGTGTGCTTTGTAAAAGATTTTATTCATTTTTTTAATGATTTAAAGGCCTTACGATTTGCACTAAATAGGCACTAGCGCCATAAATATAAGCTGTGTAAATAATTTTCATCTTTAGTTCCTTATAAATTTCTTAGAATGTTTCTAATTAAGGCATTTGATATAATAATTTATCAACACTAATCATTGATTTCCCCCCTACGCAATGCCTCGGCGGAACGGATGTGTCGTCTTATTACCCTGTAAGGTGCAAGATACAGCCTGAAATTAAAATAAAATAGTAATTAATCTAAGAAAAAGGAATCTAATTCTTTTTTAAAAAAAAATGTTTTTACTATGGGTATTGTCCCATAAGTCATTTAATTATATAAACGATGTCGTTACTATGAAATCGGAAATAAATTTATTTTGTCAATTATTATAAAAATAGGAACTAAACGATAAGATTTGCTTATAGTAATGTTTTAATTATTGTTTACAAAAAATATTTTAAGAGTCATCATTTTTCACGCTTACCCTCGCGTGGTTTCTCGTTTTGGCAGACTGTAATATTTTATGCGTTGGTATAGCACACAATATAAAATATTGTTTAAAATACTATACTATGATATACTATTCTTTGCTATACTGTGTTATACTATACTACACTACACTACGAATTAAACATTTAGTCCTTGAAAGGTCTGAGTGAAAAGATGATGGAAGACCTTTTGTCTTCGACATTGGCACTTAATGCTAACGCGGTGCCCATAATTCCTGTGCAACGCATTGGTGAAGACTCGGATATTAATTTCAAATGACAAATTCGGTCCTGACAGAATGAGCCTGTAGTAGATATTTATATCGATTGTTTATATCAGTCTATTTAAACTAAAAATATAATAATAGCATTTGCTTATTCTTTACAATACATAGCAGTTCATTTAAATAACAAACTTATTTAGTCGTTGCCAAACTTTCCACCTTTTGAAATTCAAGCATTTGTAATGCAAAAAATGTGCGCAAAGATAGTCTTGACACCTAGTAACTGTACCTTCCCGATAAGAGATTCCACGAGCTGTAACTGACGTCTATTTTGCTTTATGCATCATGTCCCCGTAGACATTCTTAGTTTTTTTTCCAAGCATTTCACAACAATATGTGAAGTTCCTTTTTACGAAAAAGACATAAGCTCTACTAAAAGCTTGTTGAACTTTATTAACTTTCAGAAAAATTTGAAATAATTGCATTCAGTCAACATTATATTCAGTTTGCAATTTACTCACATTCCTGATATATTGTGAGCAAATGTTAACTTGTAATTTTTGTGTACTTATATTTTTATATACTAAAACTGATTAAATTATAATGATTTAAAAAACTTTCCCCTCGCCATCAAAGGATTTCTCGTTAGATGTACGAATAATGTCATCAAAAACACGACAAATAACCTTTTTCATATTGGAGAATATTACAAAAAACATGTACTTTCCATACATTCACAATGGACTATTGATTGTCAAATTCATTTGAGTGACCTTTATGTTGCACACCCTATCTCAACAGTATCTCTAAAATTGAAAATTTACACGTCCGTGCATGGACGTATAAGTGCACTGTACATACATTAATTATTATTATCAGTACAATAGTATTAGCGGATAATTAATAGCAGCGTGTCGCGGGTTAATTTGCTTAAAATTCAACTTAACTTTAGCCTATCGTAATGATTATAAAGATGTAACTAGCTATCATTTGATATGTTTACAATAAAAGTGATAATGAAGGACCTATAACAATACTCGATCAATAATGCATAATTGCATCACAGCACATGCGCGGGTGCCGGAACGCGGGAAGCTGGGTTTTATTTATAGACTCACGTGTTTTAAAATTATAGAAAAGTTAGCCAAAACCTCGCAAATAACGAACGGAGTAGCGGCTACTTCGGAGAATTGTATAGGAAACTTTAATCTCGCGCAAATGTCAAAGGACATTTGTAGTTAAATGTTAAGGTTCAAGCAAGTACACATATGTTATACTTTATTCAGTATATTTATAGTAAGTAAGTTTAAGTTTAGATTTAGAAGTTATATTTTTTTTATTATATAAATTTTTAATTATATATATATATTGTAATGAATAAGTCGTTTAGTTATATTATTTATCAAAGCATTCTGTATAGACCCAGTTTTTCATTATTTTTCAATGCGTTTATGAGAGAGCTCAACAAGTTTCATTTAGAATGCATGATTTCTCGAATACCCATGTAAAGTTTTTTTAAACAAGAACAGAATATGTATCTCATATATAACAATTTGAACGGATTTTCAATTTTTTTTATTTAAAATAAATATATTTATTTCAAAAAAATGTATTCTTCTCTAATAAATATAAATGATATTATAGAATATCATTTCTATTAGGTGTGTGGCTTAAGACAATATTTCGCATAAGAGAAATTTGACTAATGATCGTTATGATCAGGAACAAAGCCTGTCTGAGGGAGGACCGTCGTGTACACAATTACTCTGTAAAACTGATACTGCGCTTTATATAGGTTGATTCAAATAGGCTTGCTATAAATTCGTTTATATTCGGAACTCACATTTGCCGATAATATAGTAGAAGAGAATGATGAAAATTTCATTGACAAAATTCTATTAGGCATTCTTGAAACTACCAGCATTTCTGTCTGCATATATATAATACCGATATATGGCGAATTTTGTAACATACTTCATAAATGTAAAAAACAAGCCTTATCTAGATATTGTTAGTAAAATAAAGTAATTTAAAGCCTTATTAATAAAATTGTATAAAGAGCCGTCCATTAATCACGTGATTTTTTTTAGCAGTTTTAACTCCCCTTCCTACTTGGTGATACGAGATGAAGTTTGAGATATTATCAGAACAATAATAAAATTTTACTCTTGCACTATGCACGCGTATGACGATAAAATAAATACACGTGATATCTTACTAGACCCCGCCCCCCTCCCCCCTTGTGAAATTTCGTGATTTTCGTCGAACTTCCTCCCCCCCTTTTGAGCCTCACGTGATGGACATCATCATCGTCATGTCATGGACGGCTGTTTGTGCCTTCTACATACATGTACATCTTTACATCTAGCTAAGATCAGTGCTAGAGACCATTCACTTTGTGAATAAGGCCTGTACGACGATTCCCTTTCTCACTTACTTTTCACCTGTCCTAAGTTATTCCATCCCTTATATAATGTACTTCCTCATAAAGTTCCCCGTCCCCTTCATTTTCAATGTTAATGTTTGTTTTTAGTCCCCATATTAGGTATAATAAAATAACATAAATGGTTAGTAATATTTTAAGTATCACTAATCGTCTATGTTTATTATTATTATGTTGTAGGTGAGGGTAATTCAAATTCAAAATATTCTTTGTTCAAATAGACTTTTGCAAGCACTTTTGAATCGTGGAATGAACATAAAATCACCACCGGTTCAGAATGCGGTTGCTGAAGAACCGGCAAGAAATTCAATAGTTTCTCTTTTCAATATTGAATGAGGTTACAATTTCATTGTTTAATACAATGGTGACTTATCCTACATGAAATTCAGATTATCGTAATTAAATGCATTATTATCCTTCAAACATTCTTGGTCAGTATAGTAAGCTTTCCTAGTTCAAATTTTTTTATGTTACTTTAAATTTCTGCGTGACAAGTTTAAAATACATTGCGGAATACTATTATAGATACGTATACTCAGGTCAATAAATGATTTATTTACTTGTTTCTCGTCCCTATCGCGTGTCTGTCACTGATTTAAAGCATATCTTTTTTTGAACATACACTCTCTTCACTTTTATCTTTTTCTACAACCTCTTTCGTGTGTTAGCCGTGCGACACGATATTGGCGAAGTGATTTTGTACTCAACTGGCACGCTCGGGACGCCATAATTAAAGAACTGAACTGTAATTATGAAATAATTATAAACATATTCACTTTATTCTATTTTCAGATATCTATTCGAGTTGCTTCAGTCTTATGAGCACTGCTCGGATCGCAACTTTGATTACACACGACCGGCGGTATTAAGCGGCGCTAGTCGTCTGCGCATGATTCACCCTCACGTTCAACAACATTCCTCTTCACATGCAAGGTATATAACAAGTATATTTTATTCTTTATGCTATTTTTTTCTATCTCTATTTTTAACTGTACATATCGCAGGACTGTTATTTAATTTAGATAATTATTCTTATTTCATAAATAAGGTATTGTCCAGATAGTAGAGGAGCCGAAGAGGGGATTCCGGGATTTACTCGAGCGCGGCAGAATAATATACAGGGGGATACCTTGTACTCTATTAAGTACTTCCACCAAATATGAGACTTCTATATATTTTCGCCTAATAATATGAGACTTCTATATATTTTCGTCAAGGATCAAATTAGTAAAAAAAAATTGATCATCAAACATTGTCGAGCGCGTCAGATTAAGATAAGATGAGTTAGTTACGTGCTAAAACGTGTAGATTTCGCTAATCTGACAATTTGAGTAAAACGTAAAAAAGGGAGAGGGCTACAAAAATGTAAATAAAAAATTAATTCAAGGATTACGAAAAATATATAATCTGACAATTTCCGCAAGCGGAAATAACAAAAAATCATCAATAAAGTTTAATGCATGCAGTTACGTGATGCCTATATTTCCCTCTCTGTGCTTCTATTCCTCTCTCACTCTTTCTCTATCGGTTATACGCAATACGCAATCTGAGGATGAAATTGTGCCAGAGGAGGAAGAAGACTACCGATGAAGATGATTGAAAAAAAAACTCTAAAATATTTCAATATTTTATAATTATTTTCTTATAAATACAACTATTCTACTTTAAAAAAATATGTACTTTCTCATTTGCATGCTATTTTCTGAGCTTTTCAATTAATTAAGTCAATAGTTTAAAAAATACAAAAAAAACTTTTTTTTAATTATCAGATTAGCCAAACCCCTCTAGATAATTGTCAGATTAACCCATTAACCGCCAAAATTAAACTACCAAGGTTATTTATGAAAAAAGTTTATTTAACTATTTTTTATACATATAATAAACAGTTACTCATGAAAAAAAACTGAAAATATTATTAGGGTCCAT
>DWMZ01000157.1:0-32636 GCA_018249855.1 Eueides tales michaeli
AAATCTTTTTTTCTCTGTGGCTAATGTTAAAAAATAATATTTAAAAAAATATTAAAAATAACATATCGCTTTGGTGATGAAGAGAAAAACCAACATTTTATAAATTTCAAACAGTATCGACATTTTTATTTGTTTAATATTTTTATAACAAAACTAATAAGTATCGACAAAAATATTAATAAAATTTAACTTATGATTGAGATATTGTAGAGACATCAATATAATTTTCTCTTTAATACTTGCTCATTGTCTTGAAACTTGTAATACGGGTTACACATCACCACTAGAGCGACGATAAACATGCCACAAGAAATTAAAAAAATATGCATAATTTGTGAAAATATGTGTTTATTTTATATTTAAATCAAGTTACAAAAATATTTCTTTTCATACATTTTTGCAAATAATTTTTTTATCTGTTTTAAAGTTACGTCCTAATTTGTCCTCCATCTTCGCCATTTATTAGAATAAATAAATATATTCAGTTTCCTGGCTTTTTAGCCTTTCCTCACTGAATATACTTCTCATCTCTAATTGATCGCTAAGAATAGATACCATTAAGTAATTTATTTATATATAGAGAAAATATAATATATTGTCTAGTGTCTTCTTTATAAAAAAATATTGAGTGTTTTATTTATCATTTTCTGATATAAACTGAATTATGGAAAAAATATGGTGTTTCTATTTGTTCCCTAGTCTTTTTAGTTTTATTTTATTTAAGGTGCTAAGCATCGTAACCTATGATGGGTTAATATTATTTAAAGAATGTATGATTTTAACACACAGTAACGTATATTAGATGAGGCCTGTTGTGGCGCAGGAGCACGAGCGTGTGACAGTAAACGTGACAGGTTGTTGGTTCGATACCCATTTGAAGAAATTAAATATTTAATATTTTCATTTCCCTTTGCTTACCTTGCCTTGTGTGCGATACTGCGTGAAGCTGAAAAAAACCCTATAGTAATATTTTTCATACTTTTTTCTTAATTACTACATTATTGGCCTATGCCAATGCCATCTTCTAATTTGATCGTTTACGTTGAATTTTAAAATAAATTTGATACTATAAAGTACAAAGAGATGCGCATTGTTTTATTTAGATTAAAAAATCTATCTGTCAGTCTGTCACCAGTGAACATTGCAAATATTATTACAGCGCTATATTTTGTTCAAGTACAGACCGTTCGCAGAACTCGAGTCTATTTTTATTGTAATTATATATAAGGTTGAAAAAATACGTAACCGCAAAGTTATAAGCGTTATAAAATTTGCTTGGAACTGTAAATTATGTGGTTTAGGCTTGGCCTAAAGTCCTACTCTCTTTTGGTCCTTTGCTACACGTACAAACATTATAATAGATACGTTTTTTGTGAAAAAAAGCTAGCCCTCTGCTCGCTTCGCTCGCCTACTTTTTAAATACGTATTTTATGTATCAATATGCTACGTGATATTAAGAGTTAATTAAAACAATTTTTTTAACATATTTATAGTCATATTAACATATTAGGCCTGTCGTAGCGCAGGAGTACAAGCGTAATCGCGACAGGCTATGGGGTTTTATCCTCAGTTGAGTTGTGATCGAATTACTACAGGGTATAAAGAATTGATAACTATTTTTAATTGATTCTAGGTACACCAATAAACGTCTTTAGATCAAAATTAAATAAATATATAGTTTTTTTTTCAAAATAATTGTAATAAACAGGTAGTTAAGTATTACGGATTTTTCATTTTATACTTAATCAAAATCTTGTCATAAGCATGCTTGTCATAGAACTTTCTTAATATTACAATTTAAAGTTTTGATTTTAGCCACACTATTAATGACAACTATAGAAAACCGAAAATATTACCATAATAATGACAGCTTCACTTTTTTTACAATAAAAAAGGCCATGAGTTTCTGTAAAAAAATACACATACTTATTTATTTTACATATAAAAGCTTGTTTTCTAATTTTATTTCACTTTTATTTTTCATGAATGGTCCAATAGAAATCGATTGCTTCCTACATCGTCAGACGGACGGCTAAAATTATTTCCGGCGTTGTCCAGAACCAATTTCTACGTTTTTCATTCTCATTATATATAGTACCTATATATTTTTTAATTAAGAATAAATATATTTTTTAATATCATTTTCATCACGCTTTATCTCGCACATGATAGGGTCGGCAGAGGGAACTTGGGAACCTAGTGTTAAGACACTCCGTAGCCGTAGAGACTTCCGTTCTCTACTTTACGTCGCATTTGAGGAAATGTGTGTGTTTAGTGGCGGAACTCAACTTGCTTTGCCTTGTTACCAGAGCAATGTAAATTAAAATATTAAATATTTCACTTCCTGGGATCGAATCCACGACTTTTTGCGTTTACAGTCACACGTTGGTTCTCCTGCGCCACGACAAGCTTAAATTTTTACCTCAGTACTAAATTTAAAAATGTATAAAAATTTGAACGAAGCAGGATTTAAACCTGCGCCTCTTGAAATCCGTCCTTGGACGGATTTCAAGAGGCGCGGGTTCAAATCCTGCTTCGTTCAATTTTTTATAACATTTTTAAATTTAGTATTTTTCTTTCCTAAGTGTGGAATAACACGTTAAAAATAGCAAAAATATTTTACTTTAGTAGTTTTTATTTGCTTTTGTAAATATTAATGAAAAGCTAATCCAATTATATAATTATGTTTTACGTTTACCTCATGCAATGTAAAAAGAACGATCAATACTGAAAATCACCTTCAGATTATTTGTCGGTTAGTGAAAAAGAACATTTTACTTTATGTACACAAACTATATGAAATTTAAAAATTAAGATTATCCAATAAAAAAATTGTTTTTACTATATTTTTACTATTTGTTACTAATTTTTTTACTATTTTTCTAAATAAGTATATTAAACGTTTTCTATATAAGTATTTTTCATATTTATATTGTTAATATTCTCTTACCTTAATTTCAGTTCAAAGCTTAAAGCGTAGATAGCAATTTGCACTACACGTCGTACTGTTGCAATTGCTCCGGCGGAAACAATCACTCTAACGGCGGACGCCTAAACTGATTTATGAACGCTAGGTGTTGAATGTTCTAGTATATTATATGTATATAGTATCTTTATTATTATGATATACGTGTATAGTACATGTATTATTATTACGACAATGATTAAGAACTATATATGTAAGATTAATTATTTCGAAAAAAATGTTGATATATTTTCTTGAGTCTTGATGATGCTCTACAAATAAAATTTGGTCGTTTTGTGGACAGTTAAGAGTCTTAGCACTGTTTTTTTGCCTACACAGCTCATATAATGAATCATAGTTTATATAATGAATATCATATCTGCAATCTGAAGGCGGTCATCTTAAGACAAGTGCCTTTTTTGACATCAACTGCGTTAGAATATATTGATTTTTACTATTTTTAAAGTGTTATTCCACACTTGGGAAAGAAAAATACTAAATTTAAAAACGTATAAAAATTTGAACGAAGCAGGATTTGAAGTCGTGCCTCTTCCCCGCGTCCCGCGTCTTTGGACGGATTCCAAGAGGCGCGGGTTCAAATCCTGCTTCGTTCAAATTTTATACGTTTTTAAATTTAATATATTGGTTTTACTGGTAAGATACTGCAATTTGGCTGATACGGGCGAAAAGTGAAAAATGGATTATTTTGTCAATGATAGGTATTCAACCCGCACTCTGCCACTCAACCCGCAATGTCTCAACCCATTTCCATGTACCCTCTGTTTACCTTGCCAATTGCGGGATATAGCGTGAAGATAAGTAAGTGGTAGTCTCTGCCTATTCTGCTATGCTTCCTGTACGAAAAGATTTTTTGTATCATAATAACCAATCCTTCTAAATATCTATAATTGTTTTCTGTATAATAATTAGAAAAGATTAAAATTTTCTTTTAAAAAGTTTACCGTAGAAATTGTTGCAGAAACATATTTTTTATTAAATGTAATATTTTAAAATCGTATAAGAGTTGCGTAGACGGGACTTAAGGATTGCTGTGAGTGCTTGAGCTGAGTAAGTACGAACGTATTTCTGCTTTTATAGTAAACTAATATAATGTTCTCCTAAGTTATTATTTATACTAGTTAACGTCTACAATTTTGTTTGTTTCGACTTTAATAAATGCTGGGCATTTAATAGTTAAAACACGTTTAAAATATGAAAAAAAAAATCTTGAAAATCTTTGCTTTAAATATTATATTTCGAGAAATTCTCTCTTACTGCTCTCCTTCACTCTCTAACCCATTTATATGCCATTTTCAATTTGTTATATACTGAGAGGCCAGTCGTGGCGCAGGAGCACACGCGTACGACTGTAAAGAAGATGCTTTCAGGGTTAAGATATTAAGTTATGGGTAAGTAAGTAATATTTTATATTCTTAGTGCTATTTAATAGACAAAACGCTGCTTTTAGTTTCGCCACTTAACACGCATTGCCCTAAAATTCGACGGACGGTGGAGAACGGAACGTAGAGTATTAACATAAGGTTCCCAGGATCCCTCCGCCCACCCTGCCATTTGTGGGACACATCTAGAAGCTATTTAAAAGAATATATATTAAAATAATAAAAAAATCTCGAATACTATAAATGAAATATTCTAAATGTGATAACGAAATGATATAATAATTACGAAAAAAAAGACCGAGATATTATTAAATATTTCAACAATTCAACCAATATTTTTTATATTTATTGAACATCAAGAAAGCAAACTTTAATTTCTTTTTAATCCTTAATTCAACTGAAAGTTTCATCGGCTGAGAATCCTAACTACAAACTTGAAAAGCAGCTTCGTTTCGTGAAACTCAACCGTTGCTCTTTTAAAAATAATCAGTTCAAGCAATCTGATAAACTAACAGGATCAGTAAGAGTCAAATAAATTAATAAAGTAAAGACGTATTTCTTAATTATATACTATATAATAAAGGGGAAGGCCTGTCAGTGGTACAGAGGCACAAGCGTGCATCTGTAAACGCTACAGATTATGGATTCAATCCGATTCGAGGAAATGGAATATTGAACATTGTCATTTTCTTCCCTTTCGAAACTAGACAAAATTAGGCGATGAGCTCCGTTATTTAACACGCAATGCCTCCGATTTCTACAAAATAGTTTTGATCGGAAAATTTCAACACTAGAATCCCAAATTCCCTCTGCATACGCTGATATGTGCTGAATACGGCGTGTAACTGAAAAAGAAAGTAAGAATATTATCATATAAGTTAAGTAGAGATGTAATTTTTAATTCCATCCTATACAATAAATCATATATAGCAAAATGCATTTTACGCTCGTTCACGTGGCAGCGCAATTTGTACGCGGTGACACTGCCGGAAGCTATCTCATCGACAGCATTCCCATAGACTGTCGTACTCAGCGACTAAACGTCGACTTTTAGTTATGAGCCAACGATACTTGCAAAATAATTAGTTACGTCTTTATACTAACGATACTTAGTTATTATTATGAAGATTTTAATATATTTTTACATATTTTTCAAATTTATATGTAATGTAGGTTTGATTTTTCAATAGGGAAAATTTTTTTTTTTTTTAGCTTCACGCTGTATCCCGCACAAGGCAGGGTAGGCAGAGGGAACCCTAGTGTTAAGACACTCCGTCCCACATCCGTTCCCCACTTTCCGCCGAATTTGAAGCATTGCGTGTTGAGTGGCGGAACTCAACGCCGCGCTTTGCCTTATTACCAGGGCGAAGAAATAAAACATTAAATATTTAAATTGAAAATATTAAATATTTCATTTCCTCGAGTGCGGATCGAACTCAGAACCTGTCGGTTACAGTCACACGCTTACGCCGCTTTGCCACGACAGGCCTCTAAAAAAAATATTGTTTTTGTAATTGAACCTTATATATAAATTGATCCCACAATGTATTTCTAAGTAGACACTATGCCACTGCGCAGCGACGGCCTCGTTTTATATCTATATTTATAATAAATCAATACATGCAAGATATATTAAAAATCCTATAGGGGGGTTTATTAATGTAATAAGACCCAAATAGTACTTTATAAAAAAAAATTGTCGGTGTGCGTTTGTAAGCGCTAATCTCAAGAAGGAGGAAGGATAACCAGATTTTAGTATAGTTTAATATTTAAGTTCAGCTCTCTATTATATTTGGCAACTTCCCCTCAACATTTAGTGTTTCTTTCATTTAAATTGTTTAATAAATAGAAAAGATACCGAATTTAAAATATTTACTGCGGCTATAGCTCCAAATTTATTTTTCATTTGTCTAAAATTTTAGTTTCCATTTTATAGATATTGTTTTAAACGTGATAATGTTATTAGAACTTGAAAGTAGTTGAGATTAGTATAGAAAATAGTGTAATTTATGCAGACAAAGCTGCGGACGGGCCGCTAGTTATTAAATAAATAACAAATCACCTTTATTTCTACCAGTGGAAAACCAGAAACATCTGCAATTAGCTCCATAGAAAATCTGGTATAAAAAGCTTTAACAAAGTTATAAGAACTTTTGTCTCTGAGGAATAGATTTAGTTCATTCATACTGTCTCGTTACGACGCCGAAACAAAATTTAGTACAGTTTTAAAAGAAAACGATTTATAACAACTTTCCGTTTTCTACGTTTACTTTGGAGATTTTCTGTCTTATTTCTTTTTGTTTTACTTTTTTTGTGTGTATTGTGGAAATTACTTTTAGATCTTTATATAGTAGCAGTACTCTCATACTTAGCTTCACGCAGTATCCCGCACTTGGCAGGGTTGGCAGAGGGAACTTGGTATAGTGTTAAGACCCTCGACCCCGTTCCCCACTTTCCGCCGAATTTGAGACATTGCGTGCTGAGTGGTGGCTCTCAACGCCGTGTGTTGCCTTGTTACCAGTGTCAAGAAATGAAAACATTAAATATTTAAATTTGAAATGTGAAATATTTCATTTCCTCGAGTGGGGTTTCGAAACCACATTAAAGTCACATACATGCTCTATGACAGGCCACGAATATATGTATCTAATATAAAAAATCTGAAGAGTTTGTTTGCTTTGCTAATCTCAGGAACTAAAAGTTTGCGAAATAAATCTTTTGTGTTGAACATGTCTAATTGTAGAGAAAGGTTTCTAACTAACCCACTGTGGTTTCACAGCTTTCAATGTGTCATATGCCATACGCGCGTTTATTTATTTTCATTTAATTGTTGTACCTACCCGGATAACTGAATTTGCTCGGTTTTTCTTAAGTAAATCGTGTTTTTTTGGAAATTATATTTAAATACAAGTTTCAAATTATAAAAATAGAGAAAAAATATTAGTATGTTTTCATACCGATCATCTGGACTGGTGTTTTGGCTTTAAGACGGCCTATTTCCCGCCTTAACAATGAAAACATTTTTACTATTTTTAAAGTGTTAATCCACACTTAGGAGAAAATACTTAGACTCCGGATTGAACTCGGCGGACAGGGGGTCAAGTGTATTAATGGGGACGGAGTGCCTTAACAATGGGTTCCTAGGTTCCTAAGTGTAAAAGTATACCACTATAGTGTAGCGCCATGCTCAAAATAGGAAGTAAATTGAAGAAGCGTATTGTCACTAAATTCTCCAGTCAATATCAAAATTACAATATTTATATATGCCAAAATATATTGTATATGCCAACTACAATATTTTCTTTGTAAATAAATTATTCAGACAATTCGTTTTAAACGTAAAATTAGCGCACAGGTTTTGGGGTCGATCCCCACTCGACTATGTGAAACAATTAATATTTTCAAATGAAAAATTATATATTTTCATTTTTTCCCTTTGGTAACAAGGCGAATTGCGGCGTTGAGTTCCGCAACTCAACACGCAATCTCTCAAATTCGGTGGAAAGTGGGGAATGGAACGGAGATTCTCAAAACTAGGTTCCCAAGTTCCCTCTGCCTATCTTCCATATGAGGGGTACAAACTAAAAAAAAAGTCATAAGGTAAGTGATAACCTTTAAAATTGTATTTTAATTAGGCTGTGATAGTCGATGTCTTCTGACCTCGCAGCGACCTGATTTATGCCGTGTTTACACCCCCCCTTTAACATGGCATTACGTTTTCAGTTGTGATATTTCCTTTGCTGCAGGCCTGTCGTGGCGCAGCGGCACAGGCGTTTGACAGTAACGGACAGGGTTGTAGGTTCAATACCCACCCGAGGAACCTAAGTTTCCTCTGCCTACTCTGCCATGTGCGGGATACAGCGTGAAGCTGATATTTTCTTTCAGTTAATATTTTTTTCTTTTAAATAGAGGCGGCCGTGTTGCAGCGGCACAAGCTCACCACTATAACAGTGACGATTGTGGCCTCAATACCCAAACAGGTGGCCCCACTGGGCCTTTTGAATTACGGAAGTCAACATCACTGCGTTGTGTTCCGCAACTCAACACGCATCGTCAAGAACTCGGTAAAAAGATGGGAACAAAAGCCAATACAGGCCTCAAATGCATTGGACGTGACAACCGGTTAACGGTTATTGTAAAATATCAGATATTCTATTTAGATATTAAGAGGCATGGCTTGTGCCAATAAAAAAATACTTCATGTTTTCTCCTCCAAGGTCTGTCAAGTCAAGGGCTGCCGTGCGATACTGAGACACAGGGACATTTGAGAGGTGGAATTAAACACTGTACTTACTAACTTTGCAATCTGAAATGTTTCACTGCGCCGCTGGGATAATTAAAGAATTCTCTTAAAAAAGTTCTTTCACATACATACTAAATTTAAAAATGTATAAAAATTTGAACGAAGCAGGATTTAAACCCGCGCCTCTTGGAAACGGTCGAAGCGTTTTTATGTCACAAAATAAACAAATACTGTGAAAATAGGCTTACCAAATAGTCACTACAAAAATTAAGTTTCCATATATATAGGGAAAAAAGAAAGTCTCATGGGACAGTGGATGGAAGATTTTGTATAAAAAATTGCTTTGTTCAAGAGGATTGTCGAGTGTGAGTTTAGATATGTTTAGATGACTTTCACACTTTTTTAATAAAATGTATGTATTATATAAAATGTATGTATTATAGTAAAATGTATGTATTATATGGATTTCCTAAGAATTAAAAATAATAATAAGCGAATACTAGGGACCTGTCCGCGGCTGCGCCCGCTTGAATTACACTATCGTATATACTAATTTTAAGCATTTTCTTGCTCTAACATATTATCACTATTAAGACAATACCCACACGTTGCAACTTTCTCGAGCTAAATGTTTTAACATGATATTACTTTTTAAGTTTAAAGAAACACAGAATGTTAAAGAATGTTTGGCAACATATAATAGTGAAAAGTGCATTTAAACCTGGTCAGCCATCTCTGAGATTAGCGGTTAACAGTCAAACAGACAAACCGACAAAGGGACAAAAATTTTATAAGTACTATTTTTATTACATAAACATAATCAATAAGATTTTCTCTGGTATATCTTTCATGTGAGTAAATCAGTTACAGATTTATATATGAGTTATTGGTTTTTAAACGCGGGAAATAGCAAACCTGTGAACTTTTTAATGTAACATTTTTGTTAGCGTAGATTATTTTTGTTTGGTATTTGCCGTTGCGGATAACAAACAGACGACAATGGCTTCTAATAAAATATATATTAAAAAAACAATTTCTAAGGTATTGTTAAGTCAAAATTTGAATTAAAATATATTAAAATACAAATTTTTATTACAAAACCAAGTAAAAACACACACAAAATAAACTATCCAAGTAATCCCCACGACTTACTCTCATACTCTCATTCGATCCAAACGCAGCATCCCGTCAAAACTGAAGGGGGTGCGTTCAATGACCTCCACTCTACGGCGCGCCCCTCGCGAAATGAATTTCAGGCTACAAATATAACTACGCTATTCCAACGATATTTAGACAAGGAAATGTTCTTGTTTATAATTGTATATGCGATATATTATGTTTCTTTTGATTAAGGTATTAAGTTGTATTATTTATCTATACTAGCTTCACGCTGTTTCCCGCACATGGAACTTGGGAGCCTAGTGTTAAGACACTCCGTTCGTTGAGTGTCCTATTTTGCTGTGTCACTAAACCGAAGAAAAGAAAATATGACATTACTATTTCATTATCTCAAGTGGGGATCGAATTCACAACTTGTCGCGTTTACAGTAGCACGTTTGTGCTCCTGCGCCATGAAAGGTTTCAAAATCATAATCTCATTTTTATAAACATCTCAGGAACAAACACGGGCGTATTTCATAGAAATAATACAAAATTTCTCTTTTAAATTAAATAACATATACTTAATATAAACTCATAATTTGTGCAGATGTCATGGAAAAAAGTATTTAATAACGTAAAGGAACCAAAAGCAATATTTCTTCAAATCTTTGTCTATTTGTCTGTGCTTTCACGCTGACTTCAAAAACGGCTTAACCGATTTAATAGCAGTCTTCACTTTTGTATATTGGTAAACTTCCCTTAATATTTAAACTTTTCTTATTCGGCTTATGAATAAAAATCCTATATTTTTTTCTTATTACTTTGTTTAATTAAATGACTGTACATAACTATATTATTAAATTGTGTGAAACCTTACATTTCAATATAAGTATACATATTATTTTTTAAGTTTATATATATATATATATATATATATATATATATATATATATATATATATATATATATAACCTTCCAGAGATTTATATTATGAGAGACTATGTACAAAAGGTATGTAATTTATTATAATTATTATACTAAAATAATGCAGATTAGTAAATTTATAAATATATAGTTAAAGCGGGTAAAGCCGGAAGTGGGTCGCTAGTATATCATAAATTTGTTATAAATATTCCTATAACGAATTTTTAAATAAACAGTTTGTTTGGTTGAATGCGCTTACATATGGAGCTGCCTATTACGATTAAAAAAAATTTTCAGTTGAATAGTCCTCTTACTGAAGAAGATTTCTTCAGTACGTAGGTTTTATGTAGGATTAAGGAAAAGTAAAACTTTTAATTAAAAAATAACTGTATCTTTGATTTTCGCGATTGTTACACATTTTAACCGGATTAATCGCGTATATTGTTTGATTAACATTTTTGGAAACCGGACGTTTCGAACACTTTACAGTAGTAAAGTACGGGTAGACTAGTGTTTCATTTAAAAAAAATAATTTCTAATTTAATTAAAAATCAAGGTTTATTATCATTGATTTTTTGTACTCATATCGAAAATACGCAAGATTAAAAAACAGTTGGAATTATGGTACAACGTCTTAAGGCAGCAGTTAGTTCTTTACAGATAAAAAAACAATATTGACAAGCGGAATATACATATATTCAAATGTGTATTCGGAAAATATGATGAAATTCTCTAATTATGGACGAGGCCCTGGGCGCCATATACAAATTATCTTGTACTGAACAAAAAAGAAAATATTTTAGTGTATTTTTTGGTGATTTATAAAGAAAATTTCCTTTTTATTGGTGTTATATCAAATGTTCCTCTATTGTTATTGACATTTTATCGTAGTCCTATAAGACAACAGTGTTTTGTACAAAATGTAAAACTAGTCTGAACAAAAGTATATATCATGTATAAAATAATTTATTATCATAGTTTATCAATTATATTGAGCTCACTCTCTTTCGGAGGAGGGTTTATGTGGAACGGAGTGTCTCAACACTAGGTTTCCAGGGGATTTGAACATGCACCTCTTGAATCAAGCAAGAATTCCAAGTCCCATACTAACATGTTCAATCTAAAGCAACAAAACAATTATATTAATACAAAAATCATTTTTTGTATCTGAAAGTAAGTTGTAGTTTAAAAGCAGGAACGATTTTACAGTATATTCTTTTAGAAAAACAATTTATTCTCTAGCGCTTGAAATATTGTTTTTCAGAAGGCGTACGAGAAAACATTTTGTCTACTACGGAAATAACTACGGTAGCAAATATTTTATTTTTAACCTAGTAGTCGCCTGTAGCCTCGCTTGCATGAGCTAATTCTTTCTCGTTCTCCTTTTAGCGTTGGTTTACGGTCCCCAAAGAACCTATATGCTTATGCTCATTTCAGTGTTTAACGCCGCGTGATATTCGCTGTGTCATGTCTGTCAAACAAGAAGGATCTATTTAATTAAAAAAAAGATATAGATCAGAGAACAGGTCGTGAACAAATGTAACCGTAAACGCTAATGTTTTCATTTTGACAAATAAATAATATATATGATAAAACAAAGTGCGGCGTTGAGTTCCGCCACTCAACACGAAACGCCTCCAGAGGTCTCTGGATAGTACCGAACGAAATTATAATACAAAAAATATTATAAAAACCTTGGCGTTTTAAAAACGTACAATTTTTATCGTATACGTGATAAAAATATCCTTCTTCTTTGTCTAAAGAGGTTCATTTTATTTTACTTTTAAATTGCAGTAAGCCGGGGTTGGCAAGTAGAGTGGGCATCGAAGCCCTCGTCTTATAAATATAAAAATACAAAGAAAACATTAAACATTATTATCTGAGAAAATGCATTTTCTTCACTTGTTCCATGTTATTTTTCATCCCACACGAGCTGAAAGGAAGCTTTCTCACGCAAGCGCTAATTAGGATTACCTGAATGCTGCTTCCTCCGCATTATTCCTGTAATAGATAGGTATTATACTTTCCTAGCTTCCCACATTTACGGCGTACAGCAAGTCTAACAAAGACTGCTTCAGCGTTATGTTACGTAAATTAGCACGTAATGTATTAATATAAGAATATCAAATATTTCGTTTCTTTGCGTGGAGGTCGTGACCACAACTTTTTTTACCTTTCATATTATAAATGAACTATATATCAATATAGCAAGCTTACAAGGAGTATGGTACACGTACCGTCTATAGATTTCACAACGAAACAGGGTTTCAACAAGATTTTTATTTCATTTTAGATAGAACAAGTATTATCAAACTTTGTTAGATCGTTCTTACAATTAAAGCATGGATTCGAAAGAGAAATATATTATAATTAAATACTTAATGTTTACATTTCTTCGCTCTGATAACAAGGCAAAGCTCTGCGTTGAGCTTTGCCTTGTTATCATATATATTTCATTTCCTCGAGTGGGTATCGAAGCCACAACCTGTCGCGTTCACAGTCACACGCTTGTGCCCTTATGCCACGAAGGCCTCAGGGAATGGAACTCATTACCACTCACCCCTGGCTATTAATTTCCACTTTACCGACTTCTGTAATCATGATGTGTAAATAATTCGTTTATTCCCTAACAAAATTACTTACAACTGAGGCTTATGTGGTCGGCGGATAGTAACTAAGTATAGTATTGATTTTCCGATATGCGAGCGTGTGTAAGAGGTTCACATCTTGTGTAGATTTTGAATGATGGTATTACTTGTTGTAGCGAAAGCTCGAATTTGATGAAATGAAACATATATTTTCATTTCGTGAAAATTGTACGGTAAGTGGACAGCGGAGTGCCTAAACACTAAAGTTGTCTGTATCGCATTCTGCTATATTCATATATTGCTACTACTCATACAAAAAGAAAAAATATATATAAACAGGTATCTAAATAAAACAAAGCAAATTATCAATATTTATAATTAATGAATAGTTTAAAATGCATCATTCAGTACTCGTAGGTACGTTTCACTTGTCTTTATCTAAACATATTATATTTAGAATTTAAATTTAGAATTTAAATTTAAATTTCGTTAATTAAATTAAAATAATAATAAATAATAATACGTTACCCGTTCCTTAACTAATACAGCAGTCGTAATTAGAATAGCTATGTATGTATACAATAAAGAAATTTTGCTAGCGACTGCAAGGCACAAAGTTAAATTACTGAATGCTTGACAGAAGTTTTCATTTGAATTATATTTTTAGTTTAAATGTAAGCTATTTACGCCCACGTGGAGTTTAAACTTGTTAGATTAAAGATGTGGTTGTAGGTTCAATTCCCAATTGGGGAATGTTTAATTAAATATATGTTTTCATTTCTCTGTCTGTTATAACAAAGCAAGGGTTTACGTTAGGTCCCCCTGAGGACGCAATGTCTATAAGATATTAACAAAAACAGGATATATTGCCAATAATATTTCAAAATTACAGCCATAAAAAGACATCGACAATTTTTAACACCGACCGATAAAAAATGCTGGAACTATACAATCATAAGCATACGAATCTAAGTTCACTATAATTTACATACGACTAGAATCTACGTACATTTAGAAAATCTACATAATTACAAAGTTGCTAAGAATCTAAACTTTTAGAGTTTTTCAGAGATCGAGCGGATGGTGCAGGTTTGACTTTCTTACTTTTACTATCGGGGAAGGCTTCGGGTGTGCCAGTTTGGCTGAAGACTGAGGCCTTCGAATTTGCACTATTTCCGGGAGACACCCCGCTGTCTGTACTCACGGAGGCCGGACTTGGACTATCACTTGTATTGTTGCATACAGTCAACTCCTGGCCCACAGTAATTATTTGCCCAACCTGTTTCTGCCTCACTAAATTCATACTTTGGCACACATTTTTGACTTCCTCGCTGCTCTCCTTTTTATGATATCTTGTTAAAGTTCCGGCAGAACCAGGGGTATTTCTGTACATAGGCATAAACTGAGATTGGGGGTAGTATTGGGGCATCTCATGCCCTGATCCGAGCCAGGGACCCATTGTGGGTACCACAGGAGGCATTGGCCACATAGGCATTTGAACCATATGTGATCCGTCCAATGGATTAAAGTGAGGCATTGGCATTGGTCGTACAACTCCAACAGGGGTAGGTGGCCTTATACCATATTGAGGATTCTCCTCATATATCCTTGGGTTTGGAATCTGAGAATAATCCACGTTGGGAAACACTGTATGTGGTCCTCGTTGTAGGTACGTAAACATTTGCTGTTGGGCTTGTTTCATGGCTACATATTGTTGTAAATTAATTGCAGTTTGTTGTCTCTGATGAACTAAATCTGGGTTAGAGTTAGCCGAGTTACCGTGAATATAATATATGTTAGATTGAGTATTCATTTGACTTGGTGACTGGCCCTGTGTTTGTCTTTGTGATGTATTGTACTTATTATCTAGGTTGTTTTGAGGATCTTGATATTCCTCTGGAGGAGCTATGAATTTAGGTGGCGACGGTGGTGTGACTTGTTGAGACATAGGATAACTAATAATTTGGGCTATATAAGGTTGAGTCTTTGCTGAATGGGCAGGACTGTGTGTTTGGAATGTAGGGTTATATGTAATTTGTGATATATCTTGACTAGAATGGACCGATTGACAAGTTGCATCTGCATCTTTTTGGTGTGATCTTTGGTTTTCGTTGGCTTCGTTCTTTTTGGGTTTTTGATAAGGTGCAACTTTTGGATTACTTTTCCAATTAGCGCCAGCACTTTGCGGCCTTTTGACAGGTGACTTTGTAGGGTCGTGCCAGTTATCTCCATTGATTTGCCGGGGATCAGGAGGATGATGTGATTGGGCGCTGTGTGCTCTTCTTGGCGGAGGTGACATCCCTTCGGGTACATGCGGTTGTCTATAGCATCTCCTAACTGTTCCTGGACTTTGGCGTTCTGGTGGCTGAGGTATGGTTCTGGCCAACCGTCGTCTTGCCGGCGTAGGGGGACTTGTTTGAGATTGAAAAGACTGTGTTGATTGTGACGCCGACCGCCATTGATCTATTAACTTTTTTCGGCGTTCGTTTTCTAGCTGCACTTCCGTTTCGCTTGATGAATCATAATCTTTACCCTAAATATGAAAGTATAATTAATAATATTTTCAATCAGAAATAGTTAATATTATAAGTAATTTGTATTTTGAATCTATACATATTTCCGTTTTTGTAACTTTAACATACGATACAAACACAAAATACATATTAGCTATATATATAATTTGTTAATAACGTATACTATATATGTCAATAATCTAAAAATAAGATACACATTTTTTAAATTTACCTGTATCATTGGGAAATTTCAGTTAATAATATAAGTTTATGGAGCCATCCACTTTACATATTTTAAATTATTTCTTTACTTTAAAAGTTGTTTCCTCCATAACACCATACTACAAGAATTAGGAACGTAATGTGCTGATATTTTTAATGAAATAAAATACTATCACGATAAAAATAATTAATCACTTCTAGACTCTTTTACTAACCTTTTCGATCTTTTCGTCCAACATCTTAAAGAAATCTTGCATACTGGCCGACACCTCCCTGTAATAATGAAACTAGTTACTAAAGTTTCTTTTTTGTTTCACGTTGTAACCCGCTTACAGCGGAGTAGGCAGCAGGAGATACTTAGTATTTAGACACTTCATTTCACTCACACCGCGTAACCCAA
Source organism: Eueides tales michaeli (assembly GCA_018249855.1). Classification (NCBI taxonomy): domain Eukaryota; kingdom Metazoa; phylum Arthropoda; class Insecta; order Lepidoptera; family Nymphalidae; genus Eueides; species Eueides tales. The sequence goes on from DWMZ01000157.1 coordinate 16,357, forward strand.
TGCCGTGCTTTGTTACCAAAACGTTTAGCAGATGCTAATGCTAGCAGATGCCGCATTGCCCTGAGAACCATAAAACAATTTAAAGACTTTAATACACTTAATAGTCAAATATTGATGTAGTAACATCATATGATATGAAAAACAGACTGTTTAAGCTTTCGAGACATGGAGTTTTAATTGTAAGAACTTATCGCTGCGTGCGTCTATCAGAGCAAGAAAATGTTAATTAATAAAATCATTCCATGGAGGCCTGTCGTGGCGCAGTGGCACATGCGTGTGACTGTAACCGACTGGTTCTGAGTTCGATCCCCCGTCGAGGAAATTAAATAATTAATATTTTCAATTTAAATATTTAATATTTTATTTCTTCGCTCTGGTAATAAGGCAAAGCGCGGCGTTGAGTTCCGCCACTTAACACGCAATGTCTCAAGTTCGGCGGAAAGTGGGGAACGGAAGTGGAACGGAGTATCTTAACACTAGGTCCCCGGGTTCTCTCTGCCTACCCTGCCTCATGCGGGATACAGCGTGAAATTAAAAAAAAAATCCGTGGAGTAACGAATCGAATCTACTACCTTAGTATTTCCAGTCAAACACAGTTGACCACGTCACGGCCAAGTTTTTTTAAATATTTTTTTAATATTCTTATAAAAAAAAGTTAATGTATTATTTCAATCAACATACACTGTTGGTTGCTGTGTAGTAAGCGGTAGTATGTGCTTTCCCTGTTCAATGTCATCTTCTGTATCGTCGGTTTGACCTGCTCCAGCACTGCCTTCTTCCTCATCAGCTTCTTTATCTGCTGCGCCTGAAAGAAAAGTTTTTCAGATATTATATCATATTAAAGGGATGTTGAGAAAATTTAATATATTCACTTTCCTAACTGACTCTTCCCTAAAGACACGATATTGGTGTTGAATATTAGAATTTGACGTTTTATTTTGTGTTAAAACGAAAAAAATCAGCTTTACGCTGTATCACATATAAACAGGGGAAATCTAGTGTTAGGTCTCTCCGACCCCTAAGGCATCGTCAAATTTTCAATACACTGCGTGTTAAACGACGGAATTCAACGACATATATATGTCTTGTTTATAGAGATAAATAACATATTCCCAAGAGAGAATCCGGAAATTTAGTGTTCAGTTCCGAAACTCAACATAAAATGTCTTATAAAATGAATAGAAATCGGAGAAATAAGTATCCTAGGATTATATTCCCTCTAGCTATGTATGATTCGTGTAGCTTACTTAATAGGGGTAGACAGAGAAAACGGAGCGCAAAACGTCAAAATGATTCACGTAGCTGCTTTAAATAATAAGTATAACTTAAAGTTAATTAAGATAAAACGTTCATGTACTCATAGTAAATGGCCACGTTTCCCAACAAGACAATTAGATAAAGTTGGTACAACCTTTGTCATTTAATATTCAGCCTTTCTTCATTATTTTATACTATGTTCTAGTCACCTACAACTTTGTAGGATCATAAAACGCTAATCAACTCACGTCACGTTGTATCACATGGCAAGATAGGCAGAGGAACTAGTGTTAGGACACTCTTGAGAAACTAGTGTTAGGACACTCTAGAGAAAATATTATTTTTCTCGTTTCCGTAGGGATTCCGAGAAATCCTTTTTTAGTGCTCCCCTACTCTCCGTAACTTACATGCAACATTTTAACTTTATAAGTTCAATTCAATAGTTTCGTCTGTTCTAGTTCTGTCAGTCATCTTCTTCCCGTTTAGATTTTTACATACCTTACAGATTAGGTAAAGCACAAAAAGTTGCTAGTAAAAATGGCTAATTATCCTAATAGTCGATTAGTATCAGCTCTGTTGAGAACACAATTTAATTTTGTATTTGTATCGTCTAAAAATATAAACGTGTTAAAGCGTCATGATGATAATTAAAATTTGATCCATGAATTCTACTCACTAAAGGTTTTAAGAGCGTCTACGAAATTGCAAAAGATCTATAGATCTATAAAGATCTATTCTCATGACTTTCTTTACTTGTGAAATTTTCTTTTTACAAGCAAGAATAGTAAATCTAGTAAATTTATATTTATGATTTTTATTTGTATATCCTAATTACTTTAAAAGTTACGCTCAGATTAAAAGTTACGAGAGAAAGCTTCTAACATATAAATTTAATGTCAGTTACTTAATAAGTATCTATGAACGTCTGAACAATATTTATTATAGAATTACTGGTATAATATATTGATTTCTTTTTAATTCTTTACATAAAAAATACACGTTCTCTTAATACATATTTTTATTTCTAAGTGTGGTTTCACTTTAAATAGTAATTATAAATATTTCATTAATAGAATTATCTCTTGTCAAACGATAATTAATTCGAAGCAATTATCTTTGGGTAGCGGAAATTTCTGAAAATATACATACAGATCTCTGTATTATATTTTTATGACTTTCTTAATTAACAACATATATAAGCGTATAAGACCGTGTGGTTTGATGATCAGATCAGATCTTTTTGTCTTTTTCACATATTCTATAACATGAAATATTGTAATAAAATAACATTATAAGGATTTAAAACCATAACTAGGCTATTTAAAACTTCCGATTCGTATACACATAATTCAAATTATCAAATTGCTTATCAAATATGGCACATTACAATAATCTAACAGCTAAGTCACGACAGGTTCAAACAGTTTCCTCATTACGGTGTATAATTTGTGACAGAGTTCCGTCTTTGTCTATAAATCCCCTGTTGTAAATCATGTACAAGAATTTTAATTACTTGCCCCGAGAAATTTCAGTTATATTGTTTTAGTCCTTGTTCATACTTTAAAAGTCAAGAAAGTTTACGAAGTATACTCTCGATATTATGCTGATAATTTGGATTTCTAAGGTTGTAGAGACTATCTTTTAAATATTAAAATTAAAATGTTTAACATTAATTAGTTTTTTTTTTCGTACTTTTATGCGTAACCGATTCCGATATTTTTAAAATTGTAAGAATTACCAAAAATTGGAGCTTATATAATTTTATTAGCTACACTTGAAACTCATTCAAAATTATATTTTCAAATAGGATCTCATTCTTATCAATCTAATCAATTGACTAGTAAAATAAAAGAAGTATAAAAAAAACTTTCATATGTATTAAATTATAGAAATATATAAAAAAAAGCATTATTTCTTATTTTCAAATTTGTTTTTCATTATATACTTACGTCTAAGCTTCACAGTAATCAATTCAAAAGCGTGTAGATGCTTTCTGACGTTGTAAAGTTGATATTCATTATGTAAATTTTTGTGAGCAGTGACCCCAGACAGATTAAATTGTATGCTATATGTACGTGACCTCCGCTTGCGTGTAAATACATTTTTTAATAACTAATTTAGACCATCTTGGCGGAATTGGACGGTGTCTGTAAACGCAAGGGTCCAAGTTCCATTTGAGGCTTATATTTGATTTATCTTTATTTCTTAGCTTCTTGATGAAGGGTAGGCAGAGCGAACTTGGTAATGTTGTTCGTATTAATGCATTCCTTTCCTATTAAGATCCTTATCCTACTTTCTGCCGAATGCGTGTGGAGTGATGGCAACACGCCGCGCTTTGTTTCGTTACCAAAGTGAGGAAATGAAAATATAAAATATTTAATTCACTTGAATAGGATGTTCACTGTTGTGCTTTTGTACTGTACGCTTGTGCTCTTGCTTCAAGACGGGTCTGGTCTCCGTTCCATTAGGCGAAACGCGGCTTTAAGCTCTTTCAGGCTGTCAGCAAAAAGTGCTTTAACGATTGGACGGAAAATGGTGGTTGAATTGTATTACTACTACGTTTGTTTTTATTATGCAAAAAAGGAGAAAAGCTACTGAAAATATATAAAAAAGCATCCAGTTTTTTTTGCATTATTATTATTTATTTTGTTAAACAAACATAATTGTGAGGCCTGTCGTGGCGCGTGATTGTAAACGGTTGTTGTCTTGTAGGTTCGATCTCCCACGCCAAAAAATCGTAATTAATCATATTTAATGTTTTCAATTGAAAAAAAAAACATTTTAAATTCCGGTAACAAGGACGGAACAAAACGTAAAATAGAAAACTAAATGTATTCACAATAAGGACACTATGCCAACCCTACTTTATGCAGGTTGGTCTATGTGATAATTATATATATAGAAGCTGCGTTCAGACATGACGAAAACTTCTCTAAAACAATCTTCGTATTTATTTAGACAGTATCAGTCTCACGCCGTGAGTACTAGGACACTCCGTTCCACACCACTCAATGCCACGAATTATCCAATAAATTAAATTATAGGGGGCAAAATACTTTACACATATTTCATCCATATAAAACTTTATCACATTCTTTATACATTGAGTCATTAGCTAAGCATGATACACAATACAATTGCAATTCCATACACGCTGCAATCGCGCTTGCAATAACAATGAAATTGTTTACACTTTTATAGTCCTTTCCATCTGGTTATCCAAAATAGCGTCTTACACGCAGTAGGCACTTGGAAGAACACCATATGTTGAAACGTTAAAGGAATGATAATAATTGCAGAAATGTATATTAAAAATAAACGCTCAGTCCAATTATCATCACGCTGTAGCACGCATATAACAATGTAGGCAGAGGAAACTTGGGAACCTAGTGTTAAGACACTCTTTCGTTCCATTCACCACTCTCCAATTTGATGCATTGCGTGCTGAGTGGCGAACATCAAAGCCGCGCTTTAACTTGTTACCAGAGCGAAATAAAGTAATGGAAATTATGAATATTTAATTTGAAAATGTTTTCTCGAACCAACAACCACTCAGGTTTAGGGGCTTTGCCCCTGTTCCACGATAGGCCTCAGTTTAGTTGTCTGTTTTATATATTCTATACTTGGAGGTAAAAACGGGAAAGAAACGAAGTCCCTGTAGATTCATTTTATATATTGAAATATTTTTGACAAGATTTAATAAACAATTTAAATGCACGGTTCTTTGGAATACAAAAAAATCTTTTTAAGTTTTTGCAATTTAAAAATATGAGGGGTTTCTATCTGTTTACTGCATTTAATTAGAAATTTGTTGCATAAAAAACTTTATAATAGAATTATTACGCACTTCTGATGGACCTGGATTAAAATCATAAATTGTGACAATACTCACAGCAGTAAAAAATGGATTTTTTTTTAAATTAATATATAGAAATAAATCACAAATAAGAAATATAAATACTTATTAAAACAAAAAATCTCAAAATAGAAACTAATATTGTATATATTAGTTTCTATTTTGAGATTTTTTGTTTTAATAAGTATTTATTAATAAAATAAAAAAATTAAAAAAAGAAACGAATATGTACAAAATAAAATCTCAAAATAAAAAATAATAGGTATGTACAAAAAATAAAAAAATATCAAAATAGAAATAGTAATTAAAAAATCTCATATTTTTACTATTTTTAAAGTGTTATTCCACACTTAAGAAAGAAAAATACTAAATTTAAAAACGTATAAAAATTTGAACGAAGCAGGATTTGAAACCGCGCCCAGATTCGTTCAAATTTTTAAACGTTTTTAAATTTAGTAAAAAATCTCAGTATAGAAATATATACTATAGAAAGAAAATCATACAAATTTCATACAACATGGGTGTATATAAGTTAGTCAACATTTATTAGTAACGTTTCTGTTGTTCCATTATCACGAAATAGGTACGAAACCAACTTTGGGAGACCAACTCGTTTTAACATTGTATTTTCGGTAAATCAGTTTTATTTCGAGTCGTAAAAACATGTCATAAATATTAAAAGTTAATATATTTATCAGTCAATCAGTGTCAGGAAATTTAGGAGAGATTTTTAAATTAAGACCGTAACCGTATAGTGCTTTTACAGGTTTCACTAATTCCATTTATATGTTGAGATGCAGGTCTTGTAGCTTATGAGCTTAAAAGTTGTAAATTCAAATTCAATTAGAAGTATAGTATTAAGTTTATCAACTGTGATTAAATTTCAGAATTTGGTTTTACCATCAATCTCACTTGTAATGTTTGTAAATGTACAAAAAAGATTAAAGAGTAACGAAATTTTTCTTGAAGAAAATTCATGATAAAAGTCTTATTATAGTAGTCCCTGTGGTAGATTTTACCACTTAACCCGTAATATATCGAATTCAAGAGAAATGCAGAGATCGGAGTGTCTTGACACTTTGTTTTTTCTATCTACCATACCAGGCAGGATATATTTTTTTATTTTCAGTTTCACGTTGTATCCCGCACGTGGCAGGGTAGGTAACTTGGAAAATTTGTGCTAAGATACTCGCACACACACTTTCTTTTGTCGCACGTTTGGCCTTCAAGGGTTGCAAAGGCCACGACATGTCACGAAGGATAAATCTTGAAACAGCTTAAAAAAAAATAATCTTGAATGTAATTTTAATTTAAAAAGTTATTAATACAGTAGTAAAAGTTAATAACTTTTGAGATCATTAACCCTAAGAATTTAGACACATTCGATCCACCACTTAGTTAATTGATATGAGCAAAGTAGTTCTGTGATAAAATTAAAAAATGCCTTATCAATGTCGTTATCGTCTAGTTATTTTACGATTTGCTCGTAAATTTTTCGATGCTATCCTATGATATTATTTACGGTCGTTTCAAAGTTACGACCTATAACGGGAGTGACTTGAGTGACCACCTTTCTTTATGTTCTCGGATTTAAGTTGAAATATATAATATTCTTTGGATATTAATTTATAGGCACTATAATTGCGACGGTGTGGGTTCGATTCTCAATTGTGAAATATTTAGATTGCTCTGGTAACAAGACAAATCGTGGCGCCAAGTGCCACTCACACAAAAATTGACGCAATGTCTTAAAAATTGAGCGAAACTTGGAAAATCGATTTCTCTAAGCTTATCTGCTATTTATCGGATATAGCGTGAAGGTGAAAAAAAATTCTGCATTCTATTGTATATTGCTCATGGCAGGGTAGTGAGAGCGAATTTGGGAACCTATTATTCAGACACTCTGTTCCTTTCCCCACTTTCCACCGAATTTGAGGCATTACGTTTTGAGTGGTGAAACTCAACGCCTATAAACAAACGGAAGAAACAGACAGAAATAGAGAAAAAATATAAAAATAATTATGTATATATATATATATATATATATATACACACATATATATATATATATATATATATATATATATATATATATATATATATATATATATATATATATATATATATATATATAATAGATACTACGGTATAACAATGCTGAAACACGTTAGCCCTGGACGACCGTCTCATCCCCACTTTAGAGGCTATGAAATATTCATATTTGACGTTTGGAGTTATTCAAGGAATCGGAGCTATTTTTTTATTTCCTTTCATTATTATTCTCTCGGGAACCTTCATTGCATATTTGATAGCGATTGTATTAATTTGTTTCTCGGTATACACAGATTTATTTTTTGATTGGTGCAATATGGTAGAAAAGCAACATTAATTTCTTAAAAAAATATATACAGCGTCAATATGCACTTAATATAATGGCAGGATAGGCAGAGGGAAAGTCATACGACAGATTTGAAATATATGCTTGGTGAAAAATTTTATATCATTGCGTGTCTATAGTGGCATAGAGATTTTCTGTTAACTTGATGGTTGTAGGGAAATATTTTCTTTACGCCACTTTGTGTCACAAAGAGATCCGCTCATCAACGCGCCATCTCTAATTATGGCATCGGACAGAACATAGAGTTTATTGACATCATATTTTCTATATCTAACCACAAGTTTTGTATACAAATAAATAAAGTTTGTAAATTCCATTACATATAGCAAAGTAATAAAAGAATGCAATAAATAAATTTCTTTAATAAAATTGGCGTTTCTACTTAAATAATAAAATGAACAATCTCAATAAAATGAATAAAACAAAGACGTGATTACGAACTTTATTTTGGTGTAGTAAAATAAATATAAAATAAACAGGATAAATATTGCTTCTGTTTGTTTCTCTTTATAGAAAGTATGCTTTTACAAATATTTTTAGATAAAAGAGCATTCTTCTAAATTAACAAATTGTTATAGATTGTTTTAACTTCACGCTGTATACCGCATATAGTATAGTATGCAAAGGATACCTAGGAACCTAGTGTTAAGGCACTGCGTTCCCATTAGGACTCTTCCATTATGGTTAATGTCAAATTAACAAGGCTGAGTGGCTTTAGAATTCAACACCGTACTTTGCCTTATTGCAAGACCAAGGAAATAAAAATTGAAAACATAGGAAAATTGAAAAAAAATAATAATACGATTATACGTTTTTAAAAGCAAGCAAGCAAAATTACGAGTGACTACACGAACTTAATATAAAATTTAGGACTTTTAAATTAATACCAACATAAATCCAATATTGTAACATTTGGTTGGTAGTTGTGAGTATTTTATCTTGATGATTGCAAATTCATTTTCTACTACCTACGCCCCCTTCGGGAGATTAATTATTTTCATTTCTTGCTAAGTTAACAGTATAAAATGTAGAATTCGTCGAAAGTGGAGAACAGGAACCTTAACAACAAGCAGACGGCACAGGGGTTTCCTGTGCTTTTTTTGTAAGTGGGCCAGACAGGAAAATTAAATGAAAATCGTAATTCATGGTCCCTTTTCCATTCTTGACTTCATATAATGTCTCAATTGTCATTAAAGCTCATAACTTGTAAATGGGCTCTATTTTTTCCGACCTTTTTCAAAAATTAGCCAACCTTTCATCTCTCTTGTATATAATGTTATTTTTTTTATTATTTTTTCTCCGCACATTATCTCTCTTTTATTTTCTTCCTTTTATACCAATCAATGCGCTCAAAACAACGTATATTAATAACGTATTAGGAAATTCTACAGAAAGCAGTAAAAATCGCATTTATATTCAGCCATACGAAGGGTTGTGATAGGATCGCTAAGGGCTCCAGAACGGCTCCTAAAGTCCATATTTAGTGGCGTTTATCTCCATGGATAAAGTTTGCCAAATTGCCTCTTGGTTTGCCCCGACTTAGAACTTTATGGTACTTTTGCAAGCTATTTATCGCCTTAAAATAAAGTTTTTTATGAGAATGAATCGGAAGTGCGTGTGGATATATTTTACGGGGACGGCCTGGATCCCATTTATACTTTAGATTTTTTTTAGTTTCTCTTCTGAAATCTCGAGACATTGCGTGTTGAGTGGCGGCACTAAACGCCACGCATTGTCTTGTTACCAGAGTAAGAAAATTATTATATTAAATATTTCATTCCCCCGAGTGAGAATCAAACCATATTACCCCTGTGCTACGACGGCCTCCAACTAATGAACATTTAGAAAACGCATACAATTTTGAACTTAGTAGGATTTGAACCTGCGCTTCCTTAACCGGTTTCCAAGAGGCGCGGGTTCAAATTCCGTTCGTTCAAATTCTTATACGTTTTCTAAATTAGCGATTATTAAACTTTTTTCACTATACTTTGAAAGTCTTTCTTTTGGTATAATGTGCTTTATTATTTTATTTTTTTGTGTTAGTATTTTTTTTGGGGTGGACAAACATTGTACATTAGAATGTTAAATAAGTTAACACTGCATTGTTCAGTTAAGAGAATCCTTTTAAGACCCATATGACCGCAAAACTACCATATATGAAAGAGTGTTCAACGTAATGCGTACATGGTCAAGTCATATATGTGTAATATAAAACTGCCATTAACTCATTAAAACGAGAGATAATCCATTATGAATATGAAGATCATAAAATATTAATATTTGAGGCAGTCGTGGTGTAGCGGCACAATGTCAAATTGAACGCAACGGTTGTGGGTTCGATTCTTAAATGGAAATTGTTTATTTTTATTTCTTCTCACAACAACACAAAGCGCAGCGTTTAGTTACGTTGTTCTGTATGTAATGTCTCAAAAATCAGAGAAAGAAGAAGAAAGAAGATGTGGGTATATATGGGTGGAATACAGCGTGCCGACTCTATGTTATACAGCGTGTAGTTATTTATTTATTTCATAATGAAGCTAGTCATGGCTCAGGAAATCAAGCCAGCGACCGTCAGTGTAAACTATCAGATTGAACAATATTTGATATTTAAATATTTCTCGCTCTAGAACCGAGGCAAAATGCGTTGCTGATTTCTCCCACTCAACACGCAATGCGTCAATTCCGAAAGTAGGCAACGATATAAAGGAAACTCAGTGTCTTAACACTAGTTTCTAGGCATTGTAGCTAAAAAAAAATCAAAAGAAGCAAATTAAAACCACAATTTAGCATATTATAAATCACAAATAGAATTCATAAACGCTACACGAACATTGTTTACAAAACGTCCCGGTACATCTGGTTCAGTGCGATGCGCAGGCGCAAAATATTTAATGGTCTCCTCATTTCGACGTTAGTTTTCTTTAATGATTTTTACTTTGAATGAATGCGTAAATTACTGACTGTGAGTAATAAATCTGTAAATAGAATGTTTGATAACGGGGCAGTTTCTATTAGAGCCCTATAAAAGAGATTACGAGACTATTGGTAGAGTTATTATTGGTTGCTGTATACTAAGATAAAATGCGGCGTTGAGTTGCGCTAATGGAAAGAAATTCGAGAGGTTTATTGTGTTCTCCGTGAAATATATCTAAAAATGCAAAATTTTTGCTCATTTATTGGATTCAAACAATTGTATTTTAAAATATAAAATATATATAATGAGACCTACCTTGATTCATTGCGTATATAAACACTGTTCAATAGACAGACAGTTTCATGTTAAATCTCGTGAATATGATACTCAGAAACAAGACACTTCTTTCTGGTCAAATTCCAGACTAATATAAAATATTTTGACTAGCGTAACTCAACGCCGTCCTTTACTTTATTATGCAATAAATAGGTAAACACCATAGCATTCACCTATTTATTACAGAATTATCACACATACTAAGTAAATAAACCGATTGAACTAAAGTAGACTATTATGTTTTGCTTAGATTATCACACTTCGTTGGTTTGTATTTATTTATCTACAAAATACAACGTTCGAAATTTGATCACCATTTGTTTTGTTACGTAACATGATTGTTGTAATATTATCTATATTGAATATTTTTACTATTTTTAAAGTGTTATTCCACACTTTAGGAAAGATAAATACTAAATTTAAAAATAATTAATTTAATTCGGACGGATTCCAAGAGGTGCGGGTTTAAATCCTGCTTCGTTCAAATTTTTATCCGTTTTTAAATTTGGTATTTATCTATATTTATAGTTTGTTTTAGCTTCACGCTGTATCCCGCACATAGCAGGGTAAACAATGGCAACCTAGTGTTAAGACACTCCATTTCTATGAACACTCCGTTCTATTTTTCGCCAAATTCTTGGGGCATTGCCTGTTGAGTGTCGGTCTTAGCTCCGCGCTTTGGAGTACTTTGCATTTACAAATTGTTTTTTTTTAAGCTTTAAGCACAGGGATCCTAGTGTAAAGACACCTCGATATCCACTTTTCACCCAATTTACAAGATGATAAGATATGTTTATTAATATATTAGAAAATAGTATTTTTTAAATTTTTATAGATGCGTGTGTACAGTACGCGCTAAATTTAGGGACTATTTGCTATTTCTGAGAAACAACTAAACAGATTTTAATGCTGTTTTCGGTAATAAGGCAGAGCGCGGCATTGAGTTCCGCCACTCAACACGCAGTGCCTCAAATTCGGCGGAAAGTCCCTAGTCCTAAAAATGAAAAGAAAAATGCTGTTTTCACTTTTTCATTTTGGAAACCTTCTTTCAACATATAGCGTTTGTTTTATTTAAATCGGTAAATAAATAATAAATTTATGACAATTAAAAATAACTTGACAAATACTAAATTTAAAAATTTGGACGAAGCAGGATTTGAACCTGCGCCTCTTGAAAACCGTTCAAGCGCTCTGACCACTGAGCCATCCATCAATTTTTATACGTTTTTAAATTTAGTATTTTTCTTTCCTAAGTGTGGAATAACACTTTAAAAATAGTAAAAATATTTAACTTGACTACAATATTATTATTAATTTAGCTGCATTTATTTTCAATGTATATGTTAGGTAATGTCTCAAAATTGATAATGCTACCTAGAACAAGAGAGTAATTGAGACCAGTAAATAGAATAGTGTAAACGATGTGGACAAAGCCGCGGGCGGTTCACAAATTATAAATATCTCTATCCTATCTACCAAAAAACAATTAATAAGCCATACATACTGATATCAATATATTCTATATTAAATAAGTAATTCAGGACTAACAAATAAGAAATGTTTTCCAAATACCACATCTGCGCTTCTGTTCTGTAATAACTTCTATATAAGGAAAAAGAATGGCCAGCTTAATATTAAATAGACCGATTGTTGTGAACGCAGAAAGCGAAAATGTGAATACAGCGGTCAAAAGATATTGTATTGTACTAGAAGATGCGTGCGGCTTCGCCCGTTTGAAATATATATTTTTTTAGCCTTACACCACCATACATAGTAGACTAGGCAGAGGGAACTAAGTGTGAAAATAATCCTTTTTTCCCCATTTTCACTTTAATTTGAGGATTTGCTTGTTGAGTGTCGAAGATCAATTCCGCGATTTGCTTTGTCACTAGAGCGAGAAAATGTAAATATTTTCGGGAGAACCGAAAAGTGTTAAGTTCTCTATTAAAGATTGCGTGTTGAGTGGCAGAACTCATTATAAAAGTTTTAAGTAGTAATTAACTAAATTAACATTGCTGAAATGGGGTTCCAACTCAAGGCGGTCTCCTTTTTTTAAGTATTTTTGTAGCGAGAGCTTTTCATGGTAGGCATGTAGGCAGAGGGAGCTTCGGAATCTGGTGTTATAACACTCCGTTTCCATTAAGACACTTCCGTTGCACTTTCCGCCGAATTTTCGAGGCAATTTTTGTATTTTAGCTTCACGCTGTATCCCGCACGAGGCAGGGTAGGCATAAGGAACCCGGGAACCTAGTGTTAAGACACTCCGTTCGAATTTGAGACATTACGTGTTGAGTGGCGGAACTCAACGTCGCGCTTTGCCTTCTTACCAGAGCGAATGTGTCAAACATTAAATATTTAAATTGAAAGTATAAAATATTTCATTTCCTCGACTGGGGATCGAACCCAGAACCTGTCGGTTACAGTCACACGCTTCTGCCGCTACGCCACGACAAGCCTCAAATTATGAATAATTATAGTAATGTCACCAGGAAAATTTATACGTGAGAATTAACTACCACATAGACCTAAACTCTTTGTCCTACGGCTTTAATATAATATATTTACAATCTTAGTTGTTGGTATAATATTAAATCAGTTTCAATACGTCTAGCCCCTCTATTTGTGACACATCCGTGCTCTTTTTGTGAGTTGCCATACAAAAAGACCAGGTGTTCAATAGATATTATAATATGAGGGGACGTCAAACGATTATACAAAGTACACATGTAAACGTTTTTGTGCTAAGATTTCTTTAGCACGTGTGTAAGAATGTTCAATTAACATAACAAATATTTATAATCGTAATTAAATTACTATATGAGAGCAAAGGGCAGCAGGGCAAGAGTATGATCCCGCCCGTGGCTTCGCCCGCTTGAATTACACTATCTCAATTACTTTCTTGTTTTAATGAAATGATTACTTTTAAGACAATCTGTCTATTGAAAACTAACATTACGGCTAAAATATTGTTTAACAATAGTGCTAAGTGTTTCTGTAGGTCCAGTTAACGTTGAAAAACGTCGGCTAAATGAGGATTAATATTAAATTAAATTAATTTTATCACGTGCGTTTATACATATTGGCCACTATCTTTTTCCTCCCCCCTTTCCCCTCTGGGAAGGTATCAGTTAAATAAATATTGTAAGAACATTTTATTCCCTTTTTCGTACGAAATTACTGTCATTGTCACAATTGAAAACTTTTGTGACACATATTTAGTAAAAAAATCCTACCATTTTTTTTCTTTCAAGACGAACGCCACGTGTGGCATGTTAGACGGAAGTGTTAAGATACTCTGTTCTGTTCACCACTTTCCAACGAATCTGAAGCGGTGACGTAACTCAACGCCGCTTATTAAAATTTCGTCCTATCGTCTACTCGATCGAGAATCGAATTAAAAACTGTCGCGTATAAGTGTTTATAAAACAGACAAAACTTGATTACCGCTTTATAAGTAATCAGAAGTTGACAGAAAAATAGAAAATAGAGATTTTTCTATTTGGTGACGATAAATAAAATAGATCAATCATCATTCCAATATAAGGTACAGTATAGTTTAAGTAATTTTAAAGTGTAATTTTTCTTTTTTTTCCGTTCCGACACCTACTTTCCGCCGAATTTTAGGCATTGAGAGTTGAGTGGCGGAACTCAACGCCGCGCTTTGCCTTGCTACCAGAAAGAGTTTAGAGCCACACGTGAATATACCTTCAGAATGTAAAACGTAGGCAGTTACAAATTTACATATTTGTAGCTACCTACTTTCTGCAGTCTCGAGGTAAACGGAGCAGCTGATGCAACAGAAACGTTTGTAAACACAATTGATATATGTGTATATGTAGTATCTATATATTTTTGTCTATATAGTCTATATATTTTTGAGGCCTGTCGTGGCGCAGCGGCACAAGCGTGTGGCTGTAACCGACAGGTTCTAGGTTCGATACCCAGCCGAGGAAATTAAATATTTAAGAGTTTCAATTTAAATATTTCATGTTTCATTTCTTCGCTCTGGTAATAAGCCAAGCGCGGCGTTGAGTTCCACCACTCAACACGCAATGCTTCAAAATTCCGCGGAAAGTGGGAAACGGAAGTGAAACGAAGTGTCTTAACACTAGGTTCCCGGGTTCCCTCTCCCTACCCTGGGAGAATAATATATAACGCTTCCTTGATAAGTGGACTGGATGCTATTATTTCTGTGACTACGGCATGGTTTAGTTAGATTGCTATAGATCCAAATCAGGTATTCAGGCTTTCAAAATAATTATATAATATAATTTGTTCTTCTTTTTTCTCTAGAATGGAATCTGACAAATGACAATTCTTTTCCATTAAAGTGTCTCTGTTCTCCACTTTCCACAAAGTTTTGAGGTATTGCGTGTCCCGGAATTTAACGCCGAGTTTTTCGTTCATACCAATACAGCGGGGATCGAACCCACAACCTATAGAGTTTACAGCATGGTCATGGTCGGCAAGTATATATAATGTGTCTTTTTCCTCTGTTTTATAATTTAGTATATTTATAGATCTTTTGGATCTCGTACATACGTAATATGTTAATTTTATTATTTTGGTCCAAATAAATTATAAAGGTAGGAGTAGGCAGTAAGCTGAAGCCTACTTTAAGGCTATTAACGAATTTCTAATTTTGTTTGCCATTTCTGCTTATAAAGGTTCTATATTTAAATTTAACACAAATAAAATTAGAAAAAAATGTATAATATTTTATGCAATGCCAGTTTGTTATTCAAGATCTGACAGCCGTGATAGTAAAAATATATATATTTTCTTTCAGAGGTTCACTTAAGGAACGAAAAGAAAGAAAGCATAGAAAGGATATCTTTTAACTATAGAGGGAACTTTCTGTCAAGAAGCTACTGTTCTTTACATTTTTTTCGAATAGAGTACAGAGTAAAGATTTTTTTCTCGTTACTTCTTCCACTCAAAATTATTAGATAACCAACGTTGGATATTTAAAATGGTTGTCCAGACAATCCAGATTCTCCTAAGCAAATATATTTTGATATATATTTAATTGTATTATTCTCCTTTTGCCTAAGTCATAAATATGTTGTATTAAAATAAAACAATGTTTCATCTTTGATATGAGAAGTTAAAATGTAATTTCAAGGAAAAGTTGTTTAGTAAAATTCTTCTAAGCCTAATAACAGTGATCCTTTTACATTCATAATTTTGCAACTTTCAACTATAAGGTCATAAGTTTGATTGTTTTGATATTTGAACATTTTTTTGATAATTTTGTACAATATTTATATAAAAATACAGAGGAAAACTAAACTTAAGAAAAGGACGTCCCCCTCGAAAGAGAACAAATCCAAAACCGTCGCATTTGCAATCAGACACTACTATTTACTAATAGTTGTTCATTCAACATAATTCAATATTTAAATGTGATCTAAATTTCAGCATTTATAGTCTATAGAGAATTCAGTATTCAGGGATACAAGTATAATATTTACATATATTAGTTATATAAGCCGACATGAAAATTGGGCAAATCCCAT
>DWMZ01000158.1:0-32573 GCA_018249855.1 Eueides tales michaeli
TATATATATATATATATATATATATATATATATATATATATATATATATATATATATATATATATATATATATATATATATATATATATATATATATATATATATATATATATATAATTTTCACTATGGATTATGAAATTATAGCGTGAAATATAAATAGTATGACTGCATGCACATTAATAAAATTGCTGCATTTCTATGTTTTAAAGGAGTTAGTATAGTAGAGTTTAGTATGTCTATATAAGACAAATTTAAATATAGTAATAACCAAGTAACAGATGCTATTCTGCTTTTCAAAATTCTAATTATAATGTCAAGTTATAAGAACTGATAAAAGAAACCACTACCGCCTCGAAATTAGTCCATACACGTCATTCATCTGTAAAGGGAACCTTTAGCCAATCGCGCAAGTGCTCCGTGTATACGATATGTTTTGGCTAACTATTAATGTCAGTGACGTGAAATATATATAAGATTTTAAATGCCGGGGGTGGTCGAGTCTGCCCATACGTGTTGCCATCGATGACAACGTGGCTCTCTCACACGTAATCTCCTATTCTAAGCCGGAATCACACGGCACCCCCACTTTCTGACAAACTTGAAGGGTTGAGCGGCGGAATTCAACGCCACACTTTGCATTGTCACCAGAGCGAAGAAATGAAAATATGAAATATTTCATTTCTTCAAATATGGATCAAACCTACATTTTGTCGCGTTGACTGTCCCACAACTAAACGTTAAATAGAATAGTTATATGTACTATAGTAGTTTTTGGACTTATCCTGGGCCAGGGTCATATTGTATTGACGACTATTAACCGCCTGTGACTATGTTCACGTGGACTATATCACCATACCGAAATTTCGATACTACTTTCATTTGTGACCTGTTCAAAGATCAAAAAATTACTAAACCGCTAGTTAAAACTTAGTATCCTGCTGTCTTACCGGAGCTTGGAAAGATAATAATTTAAATGTAATAATTACACCGAGTGGAAATCGATCCACCAACCATTACTTTCACAGTAAGTCGCTGCCCCACTGTACCTCAACGGTCTCAAATTTTAATGACTTATATTTGCCAACGAGAATTGCTTACTATAACGAATAAACTTTGGTACAGGCTATATTTTCTTATTACTTAATTTGAGTTGTTTTATTATGGTTTTTATCAAATGTTTCAAATCTTTAATTTTCATGTACCTATATGAAAATAAAAGATCGAGAAGAACTATTGTTAAGACGGCTTTCAACATTTCCAATAGTTTAGGTGGACTATTGGAGTTTTTCATAAAATTTTCCAGTTGTTTAACATTTATATATTACTGGAAAATACCAACCACGCCGAAAGATCGTCACTCAGGTGGTTTCATTATTTTGGTTTAGCATTTGCATTTTCATTGGTTCAGCAGATTATCCAGGTCTTAAGTCTATATGTAGAATGGAACTGAAATGCTCATCACGTTTAAAAACTTTTTAATGGCAAGATTTTTAGAGATTTTTAGACTTCTTTAAATTTATATTCAAAATCCTGACTGCGACTACACAAAAAAAGATTTTATCCAAATGACGCCAACATGTGCATATTCATTCACACAGGTAAACTAAAAAACGGACAAACAAAACATTAGTAAAATGAATTAATGGTCACACAAATAATTTTATTGTTTTATTATACAATTATAGATAATATTAAGCTTATACTTGACTTACTTAATAAAATGATAATTGAAACACATATAATATGTATGTATCGATATTGATTCAAATAGGGCTATCGTCATAGTATTATCATAAGACAGGCGCAATATATACAATATGCATATATTGTATACACAAGCACAGCTATGTAAAATAAATGCAGATATTAAAAACATTTAAATGCCGTTTACCAAAAAATATTAACGAATATTTAAACTAAGCAAACAATAATATGAAAATAGATTTTGTAAAATATGTTTACGGTATCTGTTGCCAGAACGTTAAACATCAAGGTGGAATGCAAATAATAATTATCAATAGGTATAATAACATCACGTAATTTTAAACCAAAAATTGCATCTACATTCATTGCGAAAAACTTTTATATATATTTAAAAAATTTAGAAGAAGTATAAGAAGCGTTTATTCTACTAGTTTTTAAAAGAAGTTAACTTTTTATTTCAAAATCTATATTTATTTTATATTTTTTCAATCAAATTATAGATTTTAAAAATTAGGTGTATACATTCTGAGGTCTCGTGGACTTGTAAAAAATTAATATATTTTTATTTAAGGTGTACTTTATATAAGCGATATTTTAGAAAATACGTTATTAAGATATAGTAATAATAATAAATAACTGGCAAACGTAATACAATTTAAATAGCTATAATTTACATGTTAGAGAGATAGATTTATCCACATTTAATTCCTCTCAAATATTCGTACTACAAAGTGTTAATGTTTCTGAATATGTGCTACTAAATTGCTTTACTTAAATTAACAGCTGTGTTGAACAATAATTAAGATTTGAACTGGCAACCATCTACAATGTATGAGAATTAAATGGCAGTGTCCATGAGGAGCTCAATTAAAAAATCATAATTTTTGTCTTGAAAGTTTTCATACAAGTTATAACACAGCACGGGCGTGCCACCTTATGCATCTACATACAATGCAAATCTTATACGGATATTCGTTTCAACTCACTCAGAAAAAGACGACTGTCCTTTCTCGATGCATTACTATTGCACCCACTGGTCCACACCCTACACAATTCTCCATGCATTTGCATATCAGATCAAAGAAACTGGTTCTTTACCGTATATTCTTGATTCTAAGTATCGTCTGGATGTTGTGCGTCTCTGAGCGAAATAACATACAATAACATACGTACGCATAAAATAAAATACATGATTTTATTAATATAGAAATGACATTATTTAAGATAAAATATCAAAAAGAATAATAGATAAAATATAAAATGTTATTAATTAATCAAAACAAGAAATTAATAATAATAATTGAATAGCAAAAGCATTTATGCATATTTAATACAAACATATATAAGAAAATAAAATATTAAATGAAACTACTTTAACCGGATAAGTCGTGCATATCTCTCTATTCTATAAAATACTTTTTTGTTCTGTACGATTTTTTTGTATAATAGTTGTTGACGTAGAAAATTGATATTGATTGATCGAGTGCAAGCTGTAAGAAAAGGTGATCGAGAATATCGTGTATTGTGAGGCACTCGCGTGAGTGCCTATAATATGAAAAAAAAATATGAAAAAAAAAATGTTGTGATTCTTTATGAATTTGGATCAAGATGTAAATTGATTTTTTTTGCTTTTGATGAAGGTGTAGAATTAAGAAGCTGATCGTTATATATATTTTTTATTGATGTTTTCATTGATCACATATTTTTTCGTTTAATTTTCGTTTGCGTGGGTAAGGGGGGCGTTGAGGGAGGGGGGAGACCCCTTGTTTAGTATAATACTTTTTTGGCATCCCTATTTTTTGAACACTTTACATTATTCCGTGGTCGCGGGAAGACTGCGATGACTTCCGTTTGTCAGTTGATATAATTATTATATCAAACTACCGGTAACTATTTCTGGCGTTGCCTCGCGTACTGGATTCTCGCTGATTGCGCTGCCTATATATTATCCTCTGGTGTAGTGGGCTTCAAATTCAATTCAATTGTAATCTGGACGTTTTTACGAGACATTTATCTGTTCTCCATAGCGAGAATGTGGAGTTTATCAAACTTGAGCGAATAAGGCCAACCGCTACGGTTGGCTTTATTCACTGTGAGCTCACTCACTGCTAACTTCGGTATATGCATTCGATACATGTGTTCTTTCACCCTAACACCGATGCTTCTCTTTGTATGGCCACTGTCACAATCTGGTTTTTTATACCTGATTTTGATTTTTAAGTTTATTATGTTAAGCATAATTTGATATCTGTATATAATCTCAAAACATTATTTTATATTCATAATTGTCTAGGCTACTTGTTAGGTAGTCTCGTAGTTGTGGATTTCAATAGGGTTAATTATCTATGCAATTCAGTTGCCAATTTATTATTGTCATTTGTTGTAAGTGATGCTGTGGTTTCATTACGTATCAATGATGAATAAACATAGAATATAATACAAGGTTAGGCTTCAGGTCTATAGAACAAGAATAACAAAGAGAGATTAACGAATTTAGTTTTTTTTTCAATGTTTGTTGAGTAGCTTATATACAGATGAAGATCGTGAAAAAGAATTCCGGTTTATTATTTCATTAGCATTTTTCTATTATCACATACCATGTGTAATAGAAGGAGAGAATTTTATATTTCAACAGTTGGGTCTCGGAACTCTACACCGCGTTTTATATAACCAAAGTTACGTAATAAAGGATAAATAAGAACTTATTTTAAATTTTACACCGAGTGAAATTTTAATCCACAACCGAGTATTCAGTAGAAATTACTGGACGGTGATAGAATAGAATAAACAAATTGAATATACCACTACAAAAAAAAATATAACGATATATGTATTTTTTATAATAATATTTCCCAAACATTACGTGGAGTAAATAAAGTACATCATGTCAGAATGATTCGCGAAACGGATATTAAAATTTTAACTGATAGTTGATTTTTTTTTCACGATGGTAATAATACAATTATGATAATTAACTAACACAATACATCGAACCCACAACCTGTTGCCTTCACAGTCAGAGTCTTGTTCGCCTGCGCCTCAACAGACAGTCAAAGTTTAATACATGTTTTTTAAAAATTAAAACAATAAAATTGTAATAAATAATAAGATACTACAAATAAAATATATTCAAATTCAATTATACTCAGTTAACTCTATCAATAAATATTTAATAAATTGGCAAGCAAAAAGAATCCCTATTACGTGTCGTCAAAATTCTTAAACATATTAGCCAATAAAGCAAAAAGTAACTTTTGTTGTATTATATCACTTTAAGTTATCTATACTATAATAGCGACGTGTTTATTGACTTTTAGTTTAGAAACACTACAATAGAGTCTTGAAGTGGATCGTTGCTATGTCCGCTTTGTTCGACCGCTGGATAATCAGTGCAGTTTATTTTGCAATTAAATAAGAAAAGTATATATATATATATATATATATATATATATTTACTTTTCTTATTTAATGTTTAACGCAAACAACAAATGCCTCATATTCGGCGGAAGGTGGGAAACGAAAGTGGAACGGAGTGTCTTAACACTAGATTCCCAAGTTTCCTCTGCCTAGCCTGCCATGTGTGGGATACAACGTGGAGCTAAATATATATATATATATATATATATATATATATATATATATATATATATATATATATATATATATATATGGAGATAAATTCATATGGAGATAAAAGGCGTCCCACACTTAAATTTGTATAATTCAGGAAATATACCAATGCATCTTATAAACCACTCGTTGCACTCGAGATAAAATAAGCTGGTATCAAATAGGCCAAGTGAGTTATCACTAGTTATCTTTATTTTACACAGCCCCATTATGCGCATTTTTACTCGTTAATTACGATAACCGACTTTATATTATAAAATGAAATTTAGATAGCTAAGGATTTGCACGTTCGGCATCTTTGAATTTTGGTTCTTTTTCTGATACGTTTAAAAAAATAAAATGTCGAACTTTCTGTTTTCAATTAATTAGTAACTTAATGATTTATCTAGCTTTTACTTTTTTTAAACACATTTAAAATTTTCAAATTACTCATATAACTTAGTATATTTATGACCATCGAAGCGTTGTGGAACACTACATGCAACTTGTCTAACTTTAAATACGAATTGTTGTAGGTTCTATTCTAGGAAACGGATTACTATAATTTTCTTGCTGTGATATGATAAAACGCGTAGCACAGTCAAAATACGAATTCAAGAAATTTCTCGAATTTAAGCAATACCGGGAAGAGGAAGATTTTTGACACTAAATTCAGGACCTGACAGTAAGTTAAGATTATAATGTAATAGTTTTTAATTTTAACATTTATTTAATATATGTATTACAAAATGAATAAAAAAAAATGGTAGTAGCCATATTTTTATATATGTCTGATTCATTCTTTTTTTGAACCAGTCAAATTAAAATTTGCCAGCCAACTTGTGAAATAAAAAAATGCTGAAAAAAGTATCACTTAGTTTGGTTTAGTTATTTTATCGCGTAAGTCTAATAGAAAATTAAATATTATTAATAGATAAATAGACACAACTTAATATTTATGACATAAGGTACGAAATAAATGAAAGGTAAAAATTATATATATTAAGTAAATAATACGATTTTCATTATAAGTAATAAATTATTATAAGTATTTTTAAATAAATATTTAAATAGATAGTAATTTCATACATTATTGCCACCTTACGAGACTAAAATACTGAGTCCATCATTTTAAAAGTCGCATCAAAGTATAAGAGCTAGCTCTCATGTTAACGACAATTACATCTTTTTCAACGCATTTCGAATGGATATTTATAACTTGGCAATAAAGTTCTTCGTAACCTCCATTACTTATTGTTTCGATAGCTATGTAGGTTAACAATAATCACAGCGGCGTCCGTAATTACCATATGATTTGTTGTTATGACTTTGTGTATAAGAAGCGAATTTTGTTATCACTATCATTGTGCAAGTCGAGTTGGGTCACGATGATAAACTGGACCGATAACTGGTCTAAAAATTTTAAAAAATATTTCGTTTAATTATCCAGCACTAAATTTAGGAGACTGACATAGTGCGGGCCGCAATGATAACATAGGATAACCTCGCTACCAATCTTGGATGCGGTCACGTAAATTTTATAAATATTGCCTATATTACAATAGTTCTTAATTTTTCAATTTTTACTTATTAAATATTTCGAGACTTTAATATTGAACGGACTTTTACTTTCGAAGAACGTCGTTTTTCGAAGTAGCTCTAACTAATACTTTTTATTATTATTTTTTCATTTATTATTATACAAATTGAAAATAAAGTGAGGTCTACATGCCGCTTAAGACTTTTAAAAATCATATCTAAAAAACTATTTTAGCTTTTTAAACAATATTAATGATAAAACATTAATAAAACATATGAAGACATTGAACTGCTTTATCAGCTGAACGTATATTTTCCGTTAACCATTTTGAATTTTATATTTAATAAATATTTCATACTATTTTTGTAATATAAATATTAAAGATTTGATAAGCTTTAAAGTTTTTACATAACAAGGACAAATATTCTAGAATAGAAATTGACTTTTTTCCAGTTCAAAAATTTAGTTTTGAGGGACTATACGGACTATATGAATGTGTTGAATTTTAATCTATATATAATATAGTGTAACTTAAAAATATATATATATATATATATATATATATATATATATATATATATATATATATATATATATATATATATATATATATATATTTAAACACTATTGTATTAAGATTGTTTATGTTTTAAGTACACTTTTTAACTTACGTATGTATTTATGTCCATTGATGTACGACGAGTGGAGAAAATTTGTAGGTAGTAGTAGTTAAAACGAGGATAATCTCGTGCGCTGTAACTACTTCTGCCCCAATTTTAAGTAATCAGTTTCGCGCAGATAATAAAGATAGCGATTAACAGAAAATCTGTTATCAAAATTTGCCGTCAACATTTTGAAATTGTTCACATAGCTTAACGATAAAGTATCTATTAAATCATTGGAAATTATTATAAATAGTCTTTCTCGTATTCATATCAAACTAAACGATTATTCACGTTATATGTATTTCCAAATTACAAGGACTTATCAATTTATGCATTGTATATTGCACAATATAAACAACGGTACCATAGCAGCGTAAAATTACTTGTTTTTGCGTAATCTATGATTTGTTAAAAAATAATGATAATATATTTATTTGACTATTTTACGAAATCTAATATTTTGCTTTATAATTATATATAGTTACTTTCTTAGAGAATATTAATAGTTGCGCTAACACATATCATGTTTTCAGGAAACACAAGATAACCCTGATGTCGGTGCGTTGCGGATTTGAAGAGGTTATTGGTACTTCGTAATGATAGGCTTGAACTCACACGCGCCCTTTAATGCTTAAGAATCTTTGCTCAATAATCTTATCTTAAATCAAATAACATTGTATTTCAAAGAGTTTCTTAGGTCTTTTAAATTCGGCAAACATGGGCAAGGCGTTTATCTAACGCGACCACACTTCCGTCATTTGAATTTAATTTTTTTTATATCATAATGTAATAAGATTAAATCTGTTGGTTTTGGCAATAACACTTAAAATAACAATGAAAGCGTATTCTAAGTATAGCGATGAAACTCTATGTCAAGAAAGTTGAAAACTTGCCTCTTTGGATATTCTTGGCCAGCAAAACAATTCCTGGTGATTTGAATCTTTCAATAGTATTATTTATTATATACATATATACATATATATATATATATATATATATATATATATATATATATATATATATATATATATATATATATATATATATATATATATATATATATATATATATATATATACTCTTATTAAAATAGTTCTATTAGCCTTTATACAAATACTAAAACTAAATGTTTTATAACTCTAATTTTCAGTAGCAGTATTGTTATTGGTTATTAATTGATATCAATGTTTAAACGTTCACGCGATAACTTTAAAATTGCAAACGGGTTAACAAAATATGATGACCTAAAGCAAACGATACCTACCACGCCATGTTAATTCCGAGAAGTTAAAGACAATTCATACTTAGCAATGTGATAACCTCCTTTCAGTCTTTTGGGCAAAACTTTAGAATAACTTGGATAAAACTTTTTAAAACACGTCATTTATGATTTTTTGAGTAAAATTAAGATTTGATTATTTCTTTTTTAAGAATATAAATTAAATTTAATTTATTATTTGTTATAAGAATATTGTGATTTTTTTTATTAATAAGGATATCTTGCATGTATTATATAATTTCGCTGCTATTATTAAAAAAATATTTAAAAAAAGAATGTTGTTTGTTGTGCAACATAGGTCAAATTCAACATAAATATTATCTAAAATAGATATTCTTTAATGAGTTCGTTACTACTTGTAAACAATCAATGTGAGCGAGGGATAGACGTGGACCTCTATCAATAATGTGGCTAATAATATAACGAATTATTTCATATTTTTACTATATTTAAAAATATAAATATTTTTATTTTGTCACAAATCTTTCTGTATTGAATACATATACACATACGATGGAACTGTAAACTTAATTAGATTTGCAACATATCAGTATTAATAGTTTATAGAATGATATAATTCTTAAATTGGCTTTACCTAGCTTAAATGCCTTTTGACAATAAAATTATTAAAGGCATCAAAAATAAGTAACATGGTTTTAAATAATTATAATTAATGTGATAAATCGTTTTTTAGACGCCCAACGTTCAATAGAAATTATTATTTCTTTTTTATATTAGATGCTCTACAAATGTTGGAAAATTTTACATTAATATATTTTGTTCCTATTATTATTATAAATTCGTAATGTAGCTGAATAAGATTCCAAGCAATACCATGTTTTGGTAAAATACAGTGACATGTTACAACATATTGTTGTTCACCTGATTTTCTACACGTGTCGAAATTGTTTAATGCATACATTGTAAGTAAAAAGCTTTTAAGATGGTGTCCTATTTTAAGGTAAATTGAGTTTGATTTTGGTTTCAGGGGCGAGAATAAGGTGTCCAGAAAACCGTATACTAACGGAAGTTTTACAATATATACAATTATTACATATATAAAAATAATAAGATACCTATACTCGTCGTGGTATTAAGACATTTTTATAAATGCCTCGTAGAATTGTTATAATGAGATGACTGTACAATCAGAGTGAATAATTCAACATATGGTTTCTTATTATTTCAAACGTTTTATAGGCCACCTAACTACTGCACCGTAATATTCCTCAAATTTCGTATTATAGCACTTTACAAGTTGACCAATTTCGCTTGCGCATTCTTCGAAAACAAATATTATATTATTGATATTAATGATATAATGTTAAATTCATCAAGTTAAAATTAGTTAATTGAAATCTAGTGGTTTGTATAGTTACAAATCTTATATTTGTTATAGTCATAAAATATTATTTATACAATCTACTAAATAAAATACTCTTTTTTCTATTTTTAAATATCAAATTTAAACTAATGTGTAAAATACACTGAGATGTAAAATTAGCATCGTAAACTTTGTATAATGTTCAGCGATCAGTCGCTGTTTGCAAAACCGGCTTTAGTGTAACGGGCTTTGTTTATTCTTTTTACTAAAAAGTTCAGCGTTTCGAATATTAGTGGTTGCCTTTGTAAGGGCAAGAGTTAAAGAGCTTCAAAGAAGATCGTCGAGATTTCAGATTGCCAAGAAAATGACGTTCGCACACCGCAGGACACTTACCTCGGCGAGAGCAGCGACCACGAGCAGGAGGAGGGCCGTAGATACCCTCATGGTGGTAGCGAGTCGTTACAGTGCGGTTGTGCAAAGTTTACGCGATCGGCGGCGAGCGCAGAGGCACCAACCGTGCCTCGCTAGCGTCGGACCGCGAATGATGCGAGTCTAGTTGTGTTCGCCACTCGCCACTCGCCCCGCGCTCGCTTGCTTTAACTTTTGTCCCAACTTAAGAAGTGCACAATGCACACATCGCTTACTTGCATCGGCCGACGAAGCCGACCCATTTACAATTATATATTATTTTTTATATCTACACTTCCTTTAAAGTACATTGTAGCGTAGTTTTTATTAATGTGATTATGTAAAACCATGCTTTTGTTAATACAGTAGTTATTCGTCAATGTTTAAATTTCGCGGGTACAATCTCCTGTTTATAGATTTTGCATATATTAACGAGCTATAATATCCTATACCAACTTTACTAGGCTGTACAGTAAATATTGCATCTCTTTCTCTCCGTCGAGCCTGAGGCCCGCAAAGTTCCCTGACCCCACTCTTGCGCTTATCAAACGTAATGTTTATGAACAAAACGACATAAGTGAAAGCTTTACTCTCCGATATTCGTCCTTAATTCTATACAGTAGTTATTTAAATAGAGAGAAAAAGTTGTGCGTGATTCAACCAGTGATAAAATTTATTTACCGTCCTCAGAGCACCACCAACCAGAAGCATGTTCTTATTTTTTTAGTAACATTTTATTTTGCCATATACAATATTTTATGAAATATTTTATAACAGTAGGTACAGAAATGTATCTTTTGTAGCAAGACAATATTTATTAGATATATAAGTTACTAGCTGTTACCCGTGACTTCGTCCGCGTTCACTATTTTGGTCATAGTGACTTATACATAAAAGATAGATATATACTGTCGCGGACTTTTATTGAGAACTATTTAAGATAAATAATCCTATAGTAATCTACCTATAATTATCTTGGTGTAACTCCAATCATAAAAAAAGTTTGTTTAAATCGGTGTTCCCATCTTCAAGTAATCTGAGGAACATACATATTAAGAACCTCCTCCTTTTTGCAGTCGGTTAATAGAATGGGATGATAGTCAGATGCATCTGGGCCTTTCAAATTTGAGGGTTGCCTTTGATTTCTCCAGGATTCCATCGTCAGATCCTGATCTCCTTACCATGGGACCAATTGTGAAAAAATATACCCTCCCGAACAAAAAAAGAATTTTGAAAATCGGTCCACCCATCTTCGTGTAATCGGGGAACATACACAAAAGAACTTCCTTTTTTATGTCGGTTAAAAATTTAACTTATTATGTTATTCTGATATCGAAGCTATATTACTGCAAAGTTTCATGAAAATCCGTTCAGTAGTTTTTGCGTGAAAGAGTAGCAAACATACACACATCCGTACAAACTTTCGCATTTATAATATTAGTAAGATGTAACAATTTGCACAACTCAAATAGAGAATTACTATTTGAGTTGTGCAAATTGTTACATCTATTTATTATTAATTATTTAATTGGATAATTAATAAAATTTAATATCCAAAATAAACGGCTTGACAATCAAAAATATTATTTGATGATATTTTTTATAAATCATATTTTACAAATATATTGTTATAAATATTTTATAAAAAAGAAATTAAATTTAAATTTACATAAACATTGTTATTATAATTTAAAGTGCTTTTCATATAAAATATGAAGTTAATATAGAATATGGATAATACGATGAGCGTATGTCCTCAAATAAGTTATCGACACCTCGATCTGGTATTAAATCTTTACTTATAATAAATCTGTAACTGATAACTGTACATGGAAGATGTATTAAAAAAATATTATAGGTGACTTATTACCGTAATAAGGCCCAAAAAAGTATTTCTTATTTAGTTCGACAAAATTGCTACACAGTTATAATCATTTAGCTAAATTTTAGATTTAAATGTATAGATATTGTTTTAGACTTGAAAACGTTATTAGAACACAAAAGTTATTGAAATAAGTAAATAAAATAGCGTAATAATAAATTAAGTCGCTAGTATTTCATATTTACATATTACAAAACTAGCTACACTATTCTCAGTTGTGAAAAATGTAAATTTAAATTCAATGTCAAGTTCAAAATATTCTTTATTCAAAAAGATTATTGAAAGCACAATTGAATCGTCGGATGAACATATAGCTACCATCGGTTCAAAAGATGAGCAAGAAACTCAATATTTTTGAACAGGACTTATAATAAGCCATTATTCTGACAATTCCTTTAAATGTGTGTTATGAGAAACTTAGAAAAAATGAAACGCCATTTAATAAGTATGACGTACATATAGTATAAACCTATTTTGTGTTCTAATATGGTATGTTGTAAATGAAAACTGACAGCTCATCCACAATTAGTAATAGACAATCACATCGGTGTTTATTCATAGCTGCCTCACACGTAACTCGGTATGAATAAAAATCATGAAATTAAAAAATGAAAACTTAACTTTATGAAAAATATACCATATTTATTAGATAATTTCACACAAAACGAGCGTCTGCATAGTTAAGATTTTCAATAATTTTAATATTTTGAAACATTTATAAGCCTTATAATAGAAACGTATTATTTTTTAGAAAATGTATAGAAATTTGAAGCAGCCTTTCACTGATTGCAATTTTCTAAATAAGTATTACGTTTAATAATTTTTTATAAGTCACGTTTCTGTTTTTTCCTTTATGTAGCTCACTAGTAAATACCTTGCACCACATAGAAGATGTTCTCGTAACTAATCACTTTATAAAAATAAAAATGTCATTAAAAAATATTATTTACTTAAGTTTATATGTATATCATTATTACAAAAAAATAAAAATAAAAAATCTGATTCAAATTCAAATTTATACTTGGACAAATTTAAATCAAAACTAAATTGCAAAAAAAGGTTCCCAGGTTCGCATGAACTGCAAAGATAACATATTTTAAATAGTAAATTGAAATCCATTAATACGTTACGTACGAATATGTTACTTGAAATTCCATTGTACATGACAGTAGTAATTTCAGTAGGTAACAAAATTCTATAACCAGCCTGTTAAACAGGTTAAGGGTTTCTGCACGTAAGAATGTTTCTCAACTAATTCCTACACTTAACTTAGAACAATAAGACGTTGAATTTCTTGTGATTAATCATCATAAAAACATCTAAGTACTACATAAAAATTTTGATTTACTTTAAAATTTTATTTTTGTCACAACAGATTTTAAAAGAATTCGTAAGCAATTTTAGTAGAATTTGCAAGCAATTTTTTTAATAGATTTTTAGCAGTTTTTTAAAAAATACTATAGAATTTTAATAGAAATGCACCAACTAGGTTAGTAAGCAAATCCTAGTATAGATAATTTTGCTCGCAACTTGCCTAAGTCGATTAGGGAAGAAATGTTGGAACTATCATTATCAGATCAAACTGCGCAGCTCATGAATAACCCCATAAAAGCACTTCTCATTAATATGTGAAATAAAAAAATACGTGATTAAATCACGTATTTTTAAAGTAATAAAAACTATTCTAAGCTTTAAAGAATGTCTTAGTTTATTTTCTTTTTAGAATTATTATAAAATAATAGAAAGTTATTATAAATTAAATTGATGAGTGTTCATATACAACGTAATATTACATTGTAGTGTATGGTTCACATAATATGTACTTACTCTGTAGATCTGTTTATAATTTCATGGGCTATTTTTATGTTGTAACTCTCAATAATTTTAAGTTTGCAGGGATGTTACAGCTATAAGAAGAATACCATATTAGTTTCAGTTTCGGTTACATATGTAATTTGTTTTCGAATTATCCATAATTTCGGGTATAAGATTTTTGAGAAATAGTTTTTAAAAATATGTTATTGACGTAACAAGCCTTAATTTCGACCACCTTAGATCGATATTTTATTTCGGGTAATCATTATTGTACACAGTCGTTGATAGAAAGCTATTGTTACTTTAGTAATTTTCTTTAAATGAGCTATCGTTAAAACCATTGGGAAAATAATAAGCTTTTAAGAATATACTATTTTTATTTGCAAATAAAAATAATTATCAAATAATTTTACTACATATTAAATTTCTATAGTAATAATTCCAAATTTCAATTTAAATTTTTAAAATCAATTAAACAATACAAAATTTATCTTAATAATATGTTTAAAATAGAAATACAAACGTGTGCATATTTATAAACAATCTTAATAGTACTTAATATTGGGAATTCCAGTTACTATTATATAATATTTTATTACATTTTTTTAACAAAAAAGCAGATGACTTAGGACCTTCTAGATACCACATACCACAGTATACACCCTAATTCTGATTAGTTTTACAGTAATAGTATAGTATTGTTATAAAAGTAAGCAACTTTTTTGATTGAATTTCAATACTTATTCTAATATGTTTTATGGTTGACTCGACAATTAAAGCACCAGTACCGTGATGGCCTTTCTCTTATTTCACTTGCTGCAGTTCTACACTAGTGAATATTTTGTCATCATTCATACATATTTCCCAAGAAGAATACCAAACTTATATTGAATTTTATGAACATATACTTCTCCTGGATTCAAAACTGGACTAGGAAAATTACTCTGTAAAGAATAAAGACGCAATGATTAATAATAATAATGATAGGTAATGTTAATATCGGGTATTAAGGCAATATAGACTTATTGTCTATGTAGAAAGAATGGTAGATATTGAAGATAGTAAACTACTCGGCTGCGCTATAACACAAAAACAACGAACATCTTATAATACTATAAAATAAACTGCATATTATTCAATGTGAACAAGATTCATCCGAATAAAGTAAGTAACCTAAACTATTTATTAGATAAAGTTAAAACACACAAAGTGGCGTCACCTATCGATTACCTTATGAAGAGTAGAGAAGCACTTCAAACGTTATACACAAGTCTTATCACTTTTCAGATTTTAAAAATTATACAACATTTCATACATCGTAATTACGTTTTTATGACTTGTGTAAAATTATTGAATATTTATTTAAATGTAAATGTATAATAAAAATACATATATGAATAAAAATTGAAATGTGATTATATAAATACTAATTACATGATTAACGGCGTCAGGATAATTTTGTGGCATCAGACAGAAAAGGCCATGTTTTTTGTAACAAGTTCCTTGTTTTCCCATTAAAGGTACGTAACCGAAACTCTTCTTGCCCTGAAAAATATAATATACATTAAGTTCAATATTTAATAAACCTTATTTTAAAAAATATTAAACTAAGTGAATAAAGAATAAAAATGAGCACTATTTCTTTTCTCTAACAATAATTTCAATGTAGCAAAAAACCTCATTTAAAATAATTTCACTACATATGTTCAAATTAACGCAAATTTATTTAATTTTTGTTCAATATAAAAAATCAATCAAAACAAAAATAAAATAACGTTTCGTTTTACCGTTCTCATATATTACGAACAAATGTTTTTTGTTGTGACTTTTGCAATTTTGTCGGATTTATCAAAGCACCATTTTCAATTGTAAATACATGTGCAAATCTAAATGCACCGATGCGAACTAGCGTATAGTACAAATATTAACTTTCGTGTAGTTAGCCGGAGTGGTTAGAATCACTTTTATTTATACATAGGTATAATTAAAAAAAAATAACAAGTGTAACGTCTGTAACTGCGTATAGAAATTTAGCGGAGCGTGCGTAAAGCTAAGTTTAGTAGATTTATGTTTTTCTTATCATCGGACATGGTTAAGGGCTTGTATACCTTCGGGCAAAAACCTTTTACCGTCTACTTTTAAAAGACTTCAAAATGGTCTCTTTTATGTTAACCATTCCTTGGGATGCGGGTAAAGGTACTGATTGAGAGCAATACCACAATCTTATTTAGTGCCTGCGCTCCCGAGGCGACAGAGGTGACAATCTGGGTGTAGTATGAAGATCCTATAAGCTATACTGTCTACCAAAGTAATATTAGTTGGGAGGGACTTGAAGTAAGTACGTTGATATATATGAGTATTCAAGGCAGTTATGGACATGGTCTTTGCCATAGGTGTGCTGAGATCGTGTCATTAATCTCCTGAGCTAATGAAGCTGCTGAGGTTGATGTGTGGCGTAATGCGGTCTGACTTCATATGTAACATATATAAGTTAATAAATCATTGTATTTAAGTTGGCAAGGTCGCAAGCGGGTTGCTAGCATGGGCCCCGGTAGCAGGGTTCAAGGGGGGGCAATTGCACCCCCCTGTACGGTAAGAAAGTACATAGAAAAAACTATATATTCTTTATCTGACTGAACCAGCGGAAAAGTAAAGTAGATTTCGAAAATGATGCCTCAGACAGATCGTATAGAAAGTACTTAATACTCGCAATTCTATTATCCACATCCTATACATGTTTATTTCATATTGTTTAATAGTAGTGAAAATAATCCTGGCGGCGCCCATGGTTGCTAGTAGTATATGTAGTGGATATTCGTTTTTTATAATATTATAAGAGACTAATTTTTTAAGTCAAGTCATAAGAATGTGGATAGTTAGTTAGTAAGAATGTTGATAGTTGATAGTTTTACATACAATTTTTAAAGAAGAACAATCCGTCATACATGATTTTTGCGTAGCTTTAACCTTTTAAGCATCACACACATAAAAGCTCGCAATCTATCATGATTTTGCAACTTTTTTAATAGACTTCCTCGATCCACGAACTATTCAATAAAAATATTTTTTTCGTTTCAACCAATCATTTGTGAAAATCATCCAAACAAACTCTTTCATTTTATATTACAACATAGTTATATTATTTACTGATCTTTATAATATATTAACGTAATATAAAAAAAATACTAATTAAGTACTATTATAATGTTAAGTGTGCTAATAATAACAAAAGATAATAGTACTTACTTATTAAGAACATTGCTGTTATTACATAATTTATAGTTACAGTCACGTGATTAATTTCAAATATTTACGCCTGATCCGTCAAAATTGACTTTAAATGTAGTCATGGTGCAACTAAAACATACTCCACCTCCTCACATTTGGCCTGACCATAGTTAATTGCTTTTGATAGCAAAAAAAAAAAAAAATTATTAGAAAATAATAATAAAAAAATATTTAAACTTACATTTACACTTTCAATCTCAATGCGTTCTTCTTCAATCGCTTCTTCATTCACACTTGACTCGTCGCTGCTCTCTTCACTCTCGCTACTACCGCTGCTACTTCCACTATCAGATTCAACCTTTCCCTCCTCCTCTTCCTGGGCCTTAGGTTCCTAATATATTATTCACCATATTTAAAACTTCTGTATAATCTTTAATACCCACTACGGCCCAAGAGGCAAGTGTGCGTGTGGGTGCGCGCACGGAACGGTTTGACTGTAAGCGATGGTTATATGTTCAATTCCTACTGGGGTGAACGGAACTCCGGCGATTATTTACATTATTCACCGTATAATATCTCGAATTCAGGCGGCATTTACGGAGCATTCCTAATAATACTAGATTAGCTAACCTACAGGCAAAGCGTGAATCTGAGAAAATAATATCCGACTATAGGAAACCAATCTAATGACATGGCTGATTGCATACGCGATTTATGTAGATTCAATATTCACAACTTTACGACCACTCACAAACAATTGGGAGTGTTGTAATACTAAAATCCCTTTAGCTACTTCGCTACGCGGTAATTAAATATGGTATTTTAGCAAAAATTAAGACGTAATATATTCATGGAGCAACTAGATGGTTATTAATGGATTTCGGAAGCTTAATAAATATAATTGTATTCGAGATATTGAAACTCCCAAACGGATCATGCAATGCTGCAGTCACAGTCAACGTGTTTACCAGCTTTTTCAATAAATGTTACCAACCTATTCAATAAATAGATATTTGGAGGAAAATAAATTTATTTAACTATTTTTCCTCTCTTTAAAAATATGAGATCAAATAAAATGTCAAAAAAATA
Source organism: Eueides tales michaeli (assembly GCA_018249855.1). Lineage (NCBI taxonomy): Eukaryota > Metazoa > Arthropoda > Insecta > Lepidoptera > Nymphalidae > Eueides > Eueides tales. The sequence goes on from DWMZ01000158.1 coordinate 18,544, forward strand.
ATAACAAATTACGATTTATAAAGTGATTGAATAATTTGATATAAATGACCATAGCAAACAAATTTAACCTAAATATATTTAAATAAAATTAAATTAAAAAAGCCTCTTGTAAAACTAAAAAAATAATCATATCTATAATTCCAGAAAATGAAACCGTGAGCTAGCAATATTTTTTTTAATATTATTAAAAAAATTACATCCTAACAGAAGACCTTATTATAAATAATCAAATAAAATAAGTATTTCTTATGCTATGCTATGAAAGAGATACCTTAGGAAACGTAAATATTTTCTCAAACTGATTTATTCCAACTCTTACATGCATATCACTTAATTAAGTGCAAACCACTTTACAAATCAAATTTTACGCACGATAACACTTCGTATCAGCTGCATTGGGCATGACAACCGCAGCGTGACGTCATCCCGATAGCGCGCGAAGTAACGCAGATTTAATAAAATAGTCAATCTTTGCAACTTTTTATCTTTGGAAACTCAACATTTCGACCTCGTCAAAACAGAAACTATTATTATTTGCACGAGTACGCACATTATAATCAGTTTCTTTTATAGTAATATTTTGATGGGTCGGTGTGATTTCATTGTTATGATGATGTACTCTGTACATAACATATTAATATCAACGAGACCTGCCCGTCATGAAGTTAGCGCAGATTTATTTTTAAGATTTGACTTACTCTTGATTATTTTCTCTCTGAGTCCGAACCAAGTGCAAATATTCGCTTACTTAATTTATATAACCATATTTATTTGGATGATAACGACATATACAATATCTGCTACAATATATCTATAACATCAAAAATTTTAAAAGTTTGTGGGCATTGTTGTAAAGTACCCACACCGTCTGTACTGTCTGCCTCACTGTTTCTGTATGTTTGCTGTTTAATCCCGACTTGGGAGAATTAATTGTTCTTAACTATTAACACTGCGCTTTGTCGCACTTAACAGTACCGCCACTCAACGGTGAAGAGTTGACACTGATATATTTATATGACATATCATTTTCTCTACCCTGCTATATGGGGAATAATGAGTAAAGCGGCATAAAAATATATATACATATTTAAAATTTTGTGATTTAAAAACAAAAAATATTTTATTTACTAAAGTATATAATAAGCTTTTGATGATGTATAACTGACATACTTCAACAATTTTATCCGGATCTGGCAAAAGGTTACCAGTGTAGAACTGCATACCAGGTTGATTGCTATATACTTCTAGGACTCTTCCAGATATAGGATGAAGTACTCTGTAAATAAATATATCCTATAAAATAACTAACTCATAGAAAACTAATGTAAAAGATTAACAAACATGATAACGCAACATAGCAACGCAATTGTAATGAAATTGGATTTGGCATATTTTAATATTATTTGTAGGCCGCAACTAACAACTACATATAGCTTAAAAGTAAATCTATGAATTATTCATTACAGAAAAAGATCAAGATAATAATTAAATATGTTATTATCAACATAGTACAACTATAGTACCTATAATTGAAAGAACGGTACGTTAGAATCCTTTTAATATAACCTATTGTTTTCTTGTCATGCGAATTATTTATATTAACAATAGTAAGGTTCTTTATTTTAAGTCATGAGGTACTCAAGTAACAGTTTTATAAAACACATTTCATTTTACATACTGACAGAATCAAACCTATTCAAAAACTTTTCAACAATACTAGACACTTGATGTATACAGTGATTGTATCGTGTTTAACAGGGTATAGTGGTACCCTGCTATTCACGGTACACTCACTGTATACATCGAGTGTCTAGAGTTGTTGGAAAGTTTTTGAACAATACTAAATTTAAAAAAGTATAAAAATTTGAACAATGCAGGATTTGAACCCGCGCCTCTTGGAATCCGTCCAAGCGCTCTGAGCTCTAAGCCATTCGTTCTCACCAAGCTCCGTCGAAATTTTTATACGCTTGTTACAACTTATTTATGTTGTTAGCATCTCTGTTGGTAGAGTTTTACAAATTTCCGCTACCCAAAGACAATTGGTTAGTATCATCGTTTGGCAAGAGAGAATGCTATTTATTAGATATTTTTCTATTTTTAAAGTGTTATTCCACACTTAGGAAAGAAAAATACTAAATTTAAAAAATAGTAACAAATGTTTTTGAACAAGTTTGAGATTGTCAGTACCGTAGTCTATCTATACCTTAACGCCATGTATTGAAAGAATAATGGATTTGCTTTTACCACATCTATTGTAATACTTAAATTGTTATATCATTGCTGCCGACGTAAAAAGGTTTAGTGTTTATAATTTTATTAAACTATATATTGGATCCTTACGCTATATCTTGCATATAGCATAGTAGAAAGAGAAAACTCAGGTCCGTAAGGACTCACACACAACCTAATGTTAATACGCATCATTCCTATTAGGACATTCTCGTTTCCCACAGCTTCACGCTGTATCCCCCACATTCTTGAGTTAGCAACAGCATTCATAGATTTCTTCCACAAGCACTGCTAATAACGCCATTATGAATAAAACAAAAAATACTGAACCGATCGACGGTAAGGTTCAAAGCAACATTACTAATTTTTACATAAAGTGTGTATATAACTTTCAAAAAATTAAAAAAATAATTTAACAGCAAAGTATTTATAGTGTCCACATTTTAAATTATTATAAGAGTACTACTACTAAGAGTAGTGCATACACATATTTATCAGAGCACGAACCCAAAACAGTGTACTTTTTTTAATAAATCGCGTAATTAAAGCGGACGAAGCCACCTTCCGGTCGCTAGTATATAATAAAATTTATGACTTAAATGATTTCTTGTAACATTTTAATAAATTGTGTTTGCTTAGTATAAAATAATCATTACAGTTTAAAGCGCATTTATTATACATAGAATATATGTTATATAACATTTTTACAGAATAAACTCCATCACAGTGATGGCTCCTCATTATAGAAGTGACATACATATGTATCTGCACTAGCCATATGAAGAATTAATTTTTAGATTCTTTTACAATTTTCAACAATTTTGTAAATATTTAAATTAGATCCATTTCCTTGTTAGGCTACTTAATATGCTTTGCAAATGACTCAGCTTTACTGACAATATACTGTACGGTCGATGTGTCGTGGTTACATTAAAATTAACGATAGATGGGAGTGGGAGGCTTTTACTCATTTTTTTTCTTCCCGAGTAAGCATTGCGCAAAAATTTAGTTTAATTCCGACCAGGACAAGCCTACCGTACTGTTATTTTAATATAATCACATATCACTAACTAGAAATGTCGTTGATCGCTTTGCGTCGCTAATAATCAATATTGCTATGCAGATTTTTGTTTCTACTCTTCCTTATACTTAAAATAATTATTTCAAGTTTTACATACTTTATAATAAGAACATTCATACTTTATATATCATAAAAAAAAGTTTATTTCATTTGCAAAATCCTCGCCCTCTGCAGTGAATATCCCTCAAGATGATATCGTACCTATATAAAAGTACTCATGTGTATTTTTACTACTGTTTTATTTAAAATAATAGAATCTCTTTAATATTGCGCAATGATATATAAAATTACGTTAAATCATTAAAAATCATTGTAACTAACCGACTCTGGAACGCAAGGTCTTGCTCCGTGCCCTGAGTGATACAGTAATTGATATCAAATCCGTCTCTGGGTATTTTGGGAAGCATCGCGCGTAAAACTCTCGGTACTCTAAAATCGTATGCTGTGCCCCCCACTACGTTTTTTTCACCTGAAAAAGGTATTAACAAAAATAAGATTTAATTTTTTTCGGCTTCTCAAACATAAAAAAGATAATTTCATCGATATAAATGTAATATATTAAGTATTATACCTGTAACGAGTCCCTCGTCATCAACTGCGGTGTATTTATCCGCGTTTATCGTAAATATATGATCGTACATTGCTTCTGTGCCAGCATGCTGAAATGAAGATTTTTTAACATTATATATGTGATAACGGACTTCCTTTTGTTTAATATTAATAAAACTAACCAACTCCTCATGAATAATAATAGCTATATTTCGGAATTGATCTCTAAATTACATTGCTATTTTTAAACTACCTACCTCCGCTTTTCAACTAATGTAATAGTAATTTAAACATATCGTGTCGAAAGCTAATGTTGTGTTGTGTCAATATAAATTTAACCATTATTTATTATATAGGCTTCAAACTTACATGGTTGTCGTGTGCAACAAAGAAAAAACATTGTCTCAGCAACACGATTTTTATCGCAAGTAGAAATTATATACTACACATTTTACTATCTAATTTTAGTTAATTTTAAAATAACTTACATGGCCTGCCAAATTAAAGTAACAGGCGTTACTCAAGCTGACAATAGTCGGTTCACTCGTAGTGCACTTCATTTCTATCTTAATAGTGTTATCACAAGTAACTTCGAAGGAGACTTGCGCCATCATTGTACCCGGGTAGCCTTCGTGAAACCGTTCCGAGATATGGCTCATGATAACTTTGTTACCAGTCACATAGGATCTCCAGTTCACCTGTAAGTAACAACTTCCAAGCTTCTACTTTAAGAAAAGGCTTGTTGTCACGCAAAGGCCTGCGACTGTAAACGCGACGGAATATGAATTCAATTCCCACTCGAGGAAATGAAATAATAACATTTTAATATTCCTTCAACATTTCCTTCAACCGATTGGAAGGCAATGCAATGCCTTCCAAGCGGTGGAAATTGTGGAACAAAATGTCCTAATTAGAATTCAGTGCAAAACACTAAGTTCCTAAGTTCCCTCTGCCTACCGCTTTGTGAGAAATACAGCGTAGAGCTGGAAAAAAGTTAAATAACATATAAAAACGGCACAAACACGACATTGTAAAATGTAGTATTATATATAAATATATATATATATATATATATATATATATATATATATATATATATATATATATATATATATATATATATATATATATATATATATATATATTTACCGTACCTTATCGAACCCTACACGTCCACCGTTGTAATGATGTTGACCTCTATTAGTACTGAGCATGTACATTTTTCCTGAAGGTTTTACAATCATTGTTCCATTAAGAACATAATTTGCATATCGTCCAATTGTGGCACCAAAGTATGGGTTTCTTGGTTGTAAGTATTCTAAATACACATAAACTATGTACGATACTATTTTAAAAATATTTGTTTATAGAACAATTTATTTCAATTATAAGTTTTACCTTCCAAAGTGTCAAACCCAGCTACGACATCATCAGGAACTCCTTTTTTATCAGGGACTTGGATGGAAGTAATAGCAGCACCATAAGTTATAACCTAACATCACAAAATTAAACTGCCCATGATGAAAAGTTTCAAAGAAATAATTTAATACTATACTCGAAATTTCAAATAAATACATTTAAGATATTTAAACATCTGACATAGATATTTACCTGAACTAACATTCTATTCTTAGTTTTCCAAGTATACCTCCTCACTATATCGATATTTGAACTTGAAGCGCAGGAACTCTGGTCATAGCTTGGCGCCACGGTGTCTTTTAACATTTTAGAAGATTTTTTCATTTTTGCTTGACTAAACTTAAATTTAGATAAGGAATCATCCTTAGGCATAAAACCAAAACCATCAACAATTAGTTCCACATTCGGTATCGTTACAACTGGTTCAGATGGTATAGAAGGGAGCCTAGTTATGGATACTGTGTCTCCACTTGCTTTATCATCCGCTTCTTCAGCCATTTCAAACGTGAATTTCGATAGCAAATATATATTTTTTAGTTTTTATTTACTAAAATTTTGGAAAAAAATGTTATATTTTTATATAATTTTATAAAAGAAAACTAAAATTTGTCATATTGGTTTAAATGTCATTATATAATTTTATTTATGTATTATTTAATAAGTTTTTATATGTACGGCATAGCAAATAAATTAGTTACGGTGCATTTACTAGAAGCCATAATAACTAAAAATAGTTTCTGTTATCGAAAGCGGTGCAATTTAAGTTACTTGTATCCATATCAGGGTCATTTACGTTGGGACAAGGTTATTTATAGAAATCACAAATTTCATTTTTCGCAAGAAAACAATAATATAAATGTTACAAATCTGCTTTTATTCATAAATTAAATCGGCGTCGTATCGTTAGTATCCATCTAAAGATAGATATATAAATACTTAAATAAATTACAGAAATGATCGCGAGGCGCGATCAAATATATATTATTACACAATATAAAGTTCATTTACGGTCCCGATAAGTAGTAGTTTATGCAGCTTAAATATTTTAAACCCAAAAAACTTTGATGCTTTGCTTATCAAGTCCATTGTTGTCGGTTTTCCACTTTTTGTTATCAGTAGCAATGTCTTCTAAATATTCAACTTCTTTGCAAGGTGATGGCGGAATTATGCTAATGATAGGAATACCTATCTCTTGAAATGAGCTCATAGACGAAAAACCACTTTCATCTTCTATAAAATTTGATGAAGCATTGTATTCGTTTTTCTTGTCAACACCTTGTACCACATTCCCACATGATTTGACTAGGCCATTTCTCGAGATTGCCGAGTCTTGTTCAAATACTTTGACGTCCGTGGATTCCTTTTCTAAACCAAACCCGAGAGGAGACTGTGATACAATAAAATCATTTAAAATTCTATTCTTCATGTCATCAAAGCTAGAAATATTGTTTTCGCCATTACAATTTGAAATTAGAACAATTTTTTCTTTTGTAGTTTTAAAGTCTAATTTCACAGTTTCTCTTATATTCAATGCGTTTCTTTCTTCTTTATCCCCATTTTCGGTTAACAATAACGAAGCTTCAGATCGATTACAGACACATGCACAAGCCAAGTCAGGAATTTTTGTGCTTAAAACTGTGTTGGCAAGAGTGATCAATCTTGACATTTCTTCAGTTAACTTATGTTTTGTTTCGTCTTCAGTAACAATAGGTAATGTTGATTGACTCCTTAAATATAAATATAAATTAACAATGAAATCAATGACTCAATAATATTTCAAAACCTATATACCTACAACACTTACCAAATACTGGAGCTGTCCCTAAATCCATTAACATTATTTATCGATTTACTCATTTTTCTTGTACTGATTTTCTTTGCAGAGCTTATTGAACCATCCAAATTTTTACCAACATGTAGAACGGAACGCGACCGTGGTAAGTCAGATACATGTAGAGATTTCGATAGGGCCATGGGTAATATTTTATCTAATCTTATTTCCGATTCACTCTTTTGACACTCAATGTGCTCTTTGACTCTATTCAAAAAAGTTACGATTTGCTTAAGTAAAGCTATATGCATCTGTCTGTTGGCTTCAGTCTGAAAATTATTACACTTAGATTGACATTTATTAAAACAAAAATTAACATGTTATTTAACATTTAATTCGCAAGGCAAACAGTCGCCTATCAATTCGCAAAGCATTAACAAGTACAAATCAAAATATTGGTGCACCAATTCTATAAATAAACATATTTAAATACCTGAGCTAGCTGCCATCTTAAGGTGTCTACCTCCATATTTAAAGCGTTCACCTCCGTATGACTCATGTCTGCGTTGCTGACAACCTTCTCAGGAGATTTTACAATTTCCACAGCTTTTTCTATATGATTATCACTCTTAGAAAGTTGAGAACGTGGCTCAATTCTTTCTGGAACCTGAAATGTGAAATTAATCTCAGCATTGCAAAAAGCTCCTAAATGTATGCAAAATTATTTCATTTCATTCTGTAAATACGTAGTTATATTTCTTTAATTTTTAAACAACATTAATGCTTTTGAAATTCTATACATTAAGAAAAAGACATGTCCCGCTGAATTACTTGCACTGGTTCCTCTCAGAGGCAGTAACTTTAGTGAACCGGTGGTATATTGTTTGACATTTAAAATATGAAGCTGTAACTGCTTATTTCGAATAAAATATTTGAATTTTAACTATGCATAGAATTTTAATACGTTTTCATTGGTAAGTATGTATATTTTTTTAATTAATTCTAATAATAGTATTATTCTGGTAAAGATCTATTGAGCATCAATAATTATTGCAATTAGGTCTATGCGTCGTGTGAAAAACTCACTTGCTTATATAATAGAGTGTGGAAAAAAAGATCAAATAACGGTTCCCTTGTTATGTCTTTGTATGAGAAGAAGCAAAAACTTGAGAACATACTGACTATATAATTACAAAAAAAAATTAAGACTCATTCAACGCCCGTTAAATAACAGTTTTTAATAACTAAGCGTATTAACTGAAAATTTTGGAAGATATATTCGCAATAACTTCTCTGCAAACATATCAATTTTAGATTTTTTTATTTGTTTAATAGTTATTATTTAAAAAACAACTTTAATTTATTAAAAGCTAATACTATACCAGTTGTAACGTTCGAACGTAAAGTACGTCCAAATTTCTATCTTTAATATGTAAGTAGTGCCTAATTACATAATTATAAGATAAACGTAAATATTCGGCAATAGAACTACATAATTTAATTTACATGTGTGTCTTGTGTTTTACATTTTAGTTAGAAATAATAAAATTTAATACATGACCTGGTAAAAAATTATATATCCACAAAGAAGGTTACAACTCAAAAGCATTGAGTGAGCACACTTGAAAAGTACAAAGACCTTAAAAGATGTACGAACATCCGACGTAACCTCTGGACCATGATCAATTATTCAATGAAATTATTACTTTTCATTCTGTACTCGTTTAAAAAGGTAAGGCTTAGTTTTATACTTTATCATTTATTGTATTATAAATAGATAAAGTACATTTAAAATACACAAATAGATATTTAAATATGATATAATAATTTATATTTTTTTATGAATATTTCATAACTCATCGAATCCCATCAAGACAAACAAGCATTTGGTACTAGTTGACTAGATCTAAAACACTATCATCTTATTTTATAAAAAAGTAGGACAAGTACAAAATTAAAGTAGGACAGCAACTTCCGTACTAAAATTGGACAACAATCAGCCACTGTGCCATTGTATACAAAATTACTTTATCGAAACGTTCTTTTAAAAATATATACTAAATATAAAGTACGGTAAGTAAAACTTAATGATGTCTCTTAACGTAGGATATGATTTCAAAAAGGCGATGAAAATAAAAGAATCGCTAAACGCACATTTTCTTTTATATTTACGCAGTGACCTACATATCTATTACATAGTATTCAATTACTGGTGCTACGTTACCTATATCAGATGTCAGAAGTCAGAACCATCCGCACGGAACCTGGCACACAAGGCTAGTAGGCTAAGATACGATTACAAAAATCAATAGAAATGTAATTTCGCCGAGGTAATGCAAAATAGCTATATAATATATTGTTAAATGGATGATTTTGTCGTTTCTGTGTAAGGAGGGGAAGTATTTGAATCGGTCGCTTAACATGAGGCAAGCCCGTGATGCGGCGACGCGTGACGCGTGCATCCGCTGCGGTCCCTCGGTAAGCTATCACGATGGCGCCTTGCTCATGCCTCATACAAAATACACTAGCACTTGACAAGTGCACGCTACGCTACCAACAATTCATTTCATTTACGCCTGATATATAATTATTTATTAATTTTGCTTTTTTCAACAATATTTTATATTTATAGCCATATGACTGCATGGATAAAAATATAAGGTATTGTTGTTTACCAATACTTCCCTTTAACCCGTCTAAAGAATAAAAGTTAGTATAAATTAACCATTTATATTTAAATATACAACTAGTTTTGCTTGGCAGACAAGGCAGCTTGAGTAAAACTTAGATAATTATATTATGTAAATAAAAAACACAATTCTAGTATTTCCATAATAGAAATATTTATTACCATATTTAGTATTTATATAATAATACATTGATTAGATGAAATTTCAAAAAAAAATAAATTTAAATATTAGGTGTTATGTCGTTAAAAGAAATTTGCTTAACTGTTTAGGTGTTTCAATGTTATATAAAGCTGAACAAATATTCATGAATGAAAGGTACAATTTAAGTATTCAATGTATAAATTGTCACTTAGAAATTGCGATTAGGTAGAGAAATTCTATAAGCATTAGTATTTAATAAAAATACAAAAAAATATATTATGTTAAAGTAATCATAGACATTGTTATATAGGGCTCACCCATAATAATTATCGATATTTATTTATTTTTAATTTACCTGATTTGTCCATTTATGTGACCTAAATATATTTTATGTTTCTCTACAAATGTACCATAGAACTTACGCGACTACAGTTAGAAATCAAAATAGAATTAGGTAATAAAAGGAAATAATGTTGTTCCCACGCATTCACTTCCATTAAAATTATTAAAGTCTAATTACGTCTAAGTTTACACTCTGTATTTTCTAAGGCGATATTTATTTACAAAACAATTCAAAACAGTGTGTTGAATTGTGTAAAGTTACGTAACAACGCAAGATAGACACAAAGAGACTGTAGAAATGTTACAGGCATATTGTTACAAATTATTACATTATAGATAAAAAAAATTAAAATAAATCAAATATATAATTACGTAAAACCATACTTAATACATTTGCGTGAGCCGTATCTTTCTTATATTACAGGTATTTATTGTTATTAAAAGTCATCTCATATTTATATATATATATATATATATATATATATATATATATATATATATATATATATATAAATTGGATAGGATCCCTTATGCGTAAGTCGTCACGTCCCGAGTTCGTGTCGGTTGCGCTTTATGTATATTCTTATGTTAGATCCGGCACCCGATTCGTATTTATGGCGCGTCGCGATGATGACGGAACCAGCAGGCTATCATGTCTCTTTTACGAATTTAAGATTATTAGTTTTTGTAACAATGTCTTGAGCACTCTTCCATATATCAACTGAAACGTGGATTTTACATATTTTTTGGTAGTACTCGTATATGTAATACAATCAAGAGAGACTTATCAATCCAATATGCATTCGAAAAATAAGCAATAAAATCACTAAGTTCTTTTTTATCTTCTCGCGTCCCCAGCGTTTAAAAGAGGAGGTAAAATATTGTTTCTCGGCATATATTTAAGATTAAGGTATTTTCATTTATTTAAAGGCCACAAATTCAATTCAAACAATTTATTTAAAAGTTACCTAATAAATTTTTCGTGAGAGCAAAATGGAAAGTCGTATAAAAATACCAAGAAAAATAGTATATGTTTTTTGCCATATTCTTAAAATTGAAAGACCGTTGGGTCAATGAAGCGTTTCATGCCAAATTACAGCTACTTTAGTTTAATTCTTTAGGAAAAGACCATAAAATGCTTCGAAAGTACACGTTACCATACTGTATGAATAATATGTTATTTCTTCGGTAATTATATTCAAGAACAATATTGGCGTTAAATTTTTTGTGTCACGAACAAAATTTTAAGACATATATTTTATTGTTTACATTTATCATCTATATTATAACAATAATCTTAAAAGAAAATCTCCCATAAAATTAAAAAACACATGTATAATTATAAAATTAATTAAAGACTATTTTTATAATGTATTAAATAAATTTGTTGAAAGTAAATTAGCAACTCAGACAAATATTGTGTATTAAATATTCATATTCTAATGTCTAGACAGATATTGATTCTGATTCTAGATTATGCAATACACAGTAAATTTAAGAATTAGAATTAGAATACACGTTGTATTCATAACGTCGACGACTGACTTACATATAATGTATTATTTTTATTGTCTTTTTTACCTACAGCGCGACCCAAAGATCTACTAATGTGTTTGTTTATTATCAGTCTATATATATATATATATATATATATATATATACATATAAAAAGGATTAATTTATGGTACCATCAAACGGTACAATGAGGACTCTAGTTTGGAAGATAGAAGAAGAAGTGGTCGTCCTCGTTCTGTTAGGACGCCAGCAGTGATAAAAGCTGTGAAGGCGCAAATCCAAAGAAATCCCATACGCAAGCAGAAACTGTTAGCCCCTCAAATGGAGTTAAGCAGAACCATGGTCAAAAGGGTGATGAATGAAGACCTAGGGCTACGAGCCTATCGCAGAAAAACAGGACATCGTTTAGATGCGCGTCTGATGGACATCAGACTAAAGAGATCCCGCGTTTTGTTGAAGCGGTACGCGGAAAAAAAGCATCGTGAAATTCTCTTTTCGGACGAAAACATTTTTACCGTGGAGGAGAGCTAGCGAAGTAATTTTCCATCCTCACTCATGGTTTTGTTAGGAATCTCATATTGGGGCTTAAAATGTACCTCATTTTTGTGAGAAAGGCGTAAAAACAAATGTGATGTGTATCAAAATACAATCCTCGCGAACCTTGTGGAATCAGTTTCTTATACAATGTTCAATAACAAACTCTGGGTATTCCAGTAAGATTCTGCACCAACTCATAGAGCGAAAAGCACGCAAAACTGACTAGCGGCGCGCAAAATTGACTTCATCCGGCACGAAGACTGGCCCTCCTTCAGTCCAGACTTAAATCCGTTGGATTACAAAATATGGCAACAGTTAGAGGAAAAGGCCTGCTCAACACGCCATCTTAATGTGGAGTCACTTAAGGCATCCTTGATCAAAGCACATGCCGATATTGACATGGACCTAGTACGTGCTACTAAAGACGACTGGCCGCGCAGGTTGAAGGCCTGTGTACAAAATCGCGGAGCTCATTTTGAATAATAGTAATTAAAATAAGAATCCAAGTTTTATTACGTTTCTTCATACATGATTATTCTATAAACAAACATGTCTCAATTATTTCATGATAAAAATGTGACAAAACTTACGGACCAACTCGATATATATATATATATATATATATATATATATATATATATATATAAAACAAAAAATTTACCACCAGTTTACTAAAGTTGCTGCCTCAGACCTAAGAAGATCCGGCGCATAAAACTTAGCGGGACATGTCAATGACAATGATACTCTATATATAACTGACATTTCTTTTGAAATTAATGTAATGACCGAAAACGACAAACATTGAATTAATCTCAGCAGCATTACCCTAAAGTAAAATGCCGTAGAACATAATACTATAAAAGTAGTTAAAATAAACGAGGCAAGCCGTTTCCACGTCTGTCAATATTCTGATTTTTTTAACCGCAAAGGCTGCTGTGAATATAAGGTCCCCACTGTAATTTAAAGTCAGTCAGGTGATACCGTAGAATTTATATTTTTTTTACCTAAATGTAATATATATATATATATATATATATATATATATATATATATATATATATATATATATATATATATATATATATATATATATATATATATATATATATATCATCGCTGCCTGTTCCCAAACTAATAGCTTACAATGGTTCACCGGTGGGTAAAATAAAAACAATTTTATTATTCCTCATACAGATACAGCCAACCTGCTTACCACGGTCGGGTGCGTTTAACATGTACTTAAATTGCTGGGATCCGGACTGTATGACTCATATATATATTTTGATGAAATTTATTATACTTATTTAGAAAACGTTTAAAAATTTGAACGCAGCGGAGTAAAATAAAATATACTTTTTCTAAATAAGTATTTTTCTTCGACACATTAAAATAGTAAAAAACAACACTAATCAAATCAAAAGTTATTGAAAATTTGAAAATAAAGTAAATATCTTTATGAATATGTTTAAGCTTGCCAAATCTTATGATCAACGGTGTCTCCCTGTCACGAGCTATCCTTGCAGGCGATCTGTTGAATGTAAAAATGCTCTGCATATGGCAACATTCACTTTCATATTATTCAATTTGTTTTTCATATGTGTAATGTTTTCTTTAAAATTTTTGCTAAAAAGAATCGAACCAATATTATATATATATATATATATATATATATATATATATATATATATATATATATATATATATATATATATATATATATATATATATATATATATATATATATATATATATATAT